>JAJJMB010015535.1:3825514-3854621 GCA_023531105.1 Papaver atlanticum | reverse complement strand
ACTGCTATTTTGAGTCCACATAGAATCATGATTTCTAAACTTGAGCTATTTCTTTCTTTGCCTTAGGAATTAAAGTTTAATCCCAAACTAGTTGGGCTTTAGACACTCTAGTCATCTCCTCTCAAGCCTAGTACTAAGATGTCCTAATTCACCTGATATAGAACGAGTTAATCCTTTTTTCGAACAGTACAAATCAATATTATTATTTCGTTGGAGCTCTGCGAATCGGCCAAAAATTGAGTTGACCCAGTTTCAAAATCCTTAATAATTTTCTCAATGCTTTCATCAATAATCTGTTTCTCTTCTCTTTAAATCCTAAATAACATATTTTTATCAACTCCTTTAGATAAGTTTCTGTTTAATCTTTCATTTCTTTCCCTTCTTACTTAGCTTTTTCTTTTTTCTTTCTAAGTTTTTTCTTAAGCTTTTTCCTTTTTGTTTGTCTCTTTTTTTCTAATGGCTTGTTTCATCTTTCTAATGGATTTTTAGATTTCTTGCAGGGCCTCTTTCAAGCATCATGGCAGGCATCCATTTTTGGACTTTGGCATGGTTGTATCTTCTTCTGTCAACTTTATTGTTGCACCAAACAACAGTTTTGTTTACATCTCCGATAGCAGTTTTGCAACCCATCAATAGAAGGATGGTTTCTATCAGTATGATCCAGTATTTCAGTTTAGAGCATGTTTATGATCTCAATGGTTCTAGTGAGTCAAGTTACTACGGGTTCCATAATCCGATTCAATGGCGCGAGTATGAGAAATTGAATTTTCAAAATTCAAAGTTTCCCCCAATAACTCAGCGTAAATGGTGGACATGCAAATTGGAATTGATTACGTATAAGTTGACCTCTATCTCATTCAATTCTACCTGTACCTTTCCAGCTCAAAAGAATATATAATTTTCTAATTCCTCTCAAAATAGTTATACCAGTATAACTAATTTTGGTTATATTATATATGATTCTCATCAATATAACGCGGAGGAACCAAAGTGTTTTCTTATCATCTTCCCTAAAGTAAAGTCTCAATTTTTTATTATCAGAACCATGGCTTCGTCTTCAAATCCTTAGGTCTCCTTAATTACCTCAAAGATGCAAGCAACTAAACTTCGTGATCTCAATGCCAGACAAGTCATGAAAGCTGTTGGTTCGAATAGAGCTATATCATCAGCAACTGAAGATTTGAGCAATTCTCTTATTGGTAAGCTTTTCTCAAAAGATACTTTTGAAACGGATGAAATAAGGAAAGAAGTCACGCAACTGTGGAAGCAATTCAGAATCTTGAATATGCGTGCTCTGGATAAGAATATTTTTCTTTTCAAGTTCACTTCAAATGAAGTTGTTGAAGCAGTTCTTAAGAAAGGTCCCTGGAACATTAAGAAGTACCATTTGAACCTCAAAAAATATGATCCCTCCATTGCTGTAAAGGATCAAGTTTTTACTCATCAAGAGTGGAACGTTCAGTTCAAAAATATTCTTCTTGAACATCACTCAGTTCAGGTTATTGATGAAGCTCTAGTTGAATTAGGTCTAAAGATTAAAACTGAACCAGAAAATTATAGACCTGTGTATGGCTCAATGATTACTGCAAGAGTCAAAATAGATTTTAAGAAACCTATGCATAGAGGTGGATGGTGGAATACAGCTTCTGGTGGTGTTACATGGGTTCGTTATCATTGGGAAAGACAACCTTATCTTCTCTGCAAAGAATGTTTCACTATAGACCATGATAATGATGAATGTGAAAACACTGCATTGGACTTAAAGATTAGAAAATATACAAATGAAGAATATGTTACCTATTGCCATAATCTTGCAAGAGCTTATGGTGTTGAAATAACTGAAGATTTAGATCTGTTGTTGCAAAGGGTTTGTGAAGCAAGTCAGAGGCAGCTTAAAGAAAAAAAAAAGGCTAAGAAACAAGAAGAAGAAATAAGGGCTAAAAGATCAAGAAGTGAAGATAAAGAAGATAATTCTGGGACCAAATTCACTCTAAGTCTTGTCTTACAGGCTCATGATATTCACAAAAACATTATTGGTCTTAATACTGGATCAACTGATAGACTGGACCATTTTGATGGGATGGAGCATGACTTGGCTGAGGAAGGAGAACTACCTGCAAGAGAGTACTCCCATGAAATGACTGAGGCTACTGCAATATTGGTAACTGAAACTTTATCCATTGCTTTACACTCTAAATTTTCTAATTCTTATTCTTATTTAATTAATATTTCTGCAAATATGAAAGTCTTAGCTTGGAATGTTCAAGGTTTAGCAAAAAAATTCACCAGATATCAAGTTTTTGTTCTGGTTAAGAAACACTCCCCTGATTTTTTGTTTTCTCTGAAACAAAAATAGAAAGTGATAAAATGATCTCCCTGGCAAATTCCCTAAGTTACTGCAATTATGTATATATAGATAGAGTTGGCCTAGCTGGTGGTCTAATTCTAATGTGTAAAGATGGAATCCATTGTGAAGTTCAGGATGTCTCAAAAAATATGATGCATGTTATCACCAAAATAGATCCTAGTAAGCCAAATGTTCTTATTACCTTTATGTATGGATCCACCTATTTTGATAAGAAAAAAGAACAATGGGATTTTCTATTAAGAATTAGTGAAACTATCAGGCAGCCTTGGTTAGTAATAGGTGACTTGAGTTTTCATATGCATGACTTATCTGATGCTGTTAACTTTTCTATTGAGGATAGGTATGTTCAGGACAAGGTGAATACCTGTGGCCTTATGGATATAGGTTACAGTGGTAAACATTACACTTGGACTAGTAACAGTTTTGGAACTAGTAGTAGAAAGTCTAGAATAGACATGGCTATAGGTAACAACTATTGGTGTAACTCTTTTCCATAAGCTAAGCTTATGCACTTAGTTCAGGCTGGCTCTGATCATTGTCCTATCTTATTAATTCCACAAGTTCTTAGTAGAAATACCTGGAGGCCTTTTAATTTTTTTGCCATGTGGATGAAACACTTTTCTTTTAAACTCAATTATCTATAGCATGGGCTACTAATGTTTCTGGGTATGCAGGTTTTCAACTGATTGCTAAACAACATAGTACAAGGAAAAGACTTTCTCACTAGAATAAAATTGAGTTTGGAGATATTGATAGAAATATTAATACTTTACAAACTCAACTTGAGACAGCTCAAAATGACATAATTTCTGGGTCTCAACATGAAAACATTGTTACTCTCACTAGAAAACTAGATGAATGGTTTAACATTAAGGCTGAGTTTTATAAACAAAAATCAGGTGACACTTTCATTACAGACATGGATCAAAATACCAAATATTTTCACACTTTAGCTAATAGAAGAATGTTCGGGAAAAATATTGACTGCTTATGTGATGATAATGGTATTTGGTTTAATGATAGTGACGATATTGCAAATATGCTTGTTAGACATTTTGAGCAGGTTAGTAAAAAATTTAATCCTAAGTTTACTAACACCACTTTTGACATCATCCCCACTGTTATTACTGCTCAAGATAATTCTCAGCTCAATAGAATACCTTCTAATGATGAAATCTTTGAAACCATTAAGCATATGAATGCTTGGGGCTCACCTGGACCTGATGGTTTCCAACCTGGCTTTTACAAATACAATTGGGACATTGTTGGGCAAGATGTTACTAATGCTATTCAAGTTTTTTTTTAAACAGGTTTCATGCCAACAACTTTCAATAAAACTTATCTTAGTCTGATACCTAAGACTGATAATGCTAATAAACCTGTGGATTTCAGCCCTATAGGTTTGTGCAATACTATTTATTAGGTTATTTCTAAGATTATGGCAGATAGAATTAAACCTCACTTAAAACATCTGATCTCTCCTTATCAAGCTGCATTTGTTCCAGGTATAGATATTCATGACAACATCATTGTGGCTCATGAGATGATTCACTCTATGAAGCACAAAGAAGGTCACAGTAGCACTATGGCCTTAAAACTTGATCTTTTTAAAGCTTTTGATAGAATAGAATGGCCTTTCTTTCTAGGAGTTCTTAGAATTTTTGGTTTTGATGAGAAATTCTGTGGTTATATAAATCAGTGCATCTCTACTACTCACATTTCTGTTCTCTTAAATGGTTCCCCTACTCATGGTTTTAACCCATCTAGAGGCATTAGACAAGGTGATCCCTTATCACCTTATCTTTTCATCCTTTGAATGGAATTCTCATCTAGATTGTTACTAAATGCTGAAACTAATCATCAAATATCAGGAGTTAAAGCAGCTAGATATGCTCCAGGTATTACCCATCTAATGTTTGCAGATGATATTCTTATTTTTGCTCAAGCTGATATGCATAATATTGCTGGTATTATGAACACTCTTGATTATTTTGGTAGTGTTTCTGGTCAAATGCTCAACTTGAATAAGTCAAGTGTTTATTTTAGTCATAATCTTAATCCTAGTACTAAAGAAATTCTTGCTAGAGACCTCAAAATGAATGAAATGAAGGATAGTGATACCTATTTAGGAGTCACTTTGTTGTTAGGAAGGAACAAAACCAAAGCTTTTAAGCCACTGGTTCAATCTTTTGGTTCTAGACTTAAGATTTGGAAAGGAAAAACTATGAATCATTCTGCTAGAACTGTTATGGTTAAACATGTTTTAAATGCTTTACCTACTTACCATATGGATTGTTTTAGAATTCCTAAAATTTTGATTGATCAGATGGATGCTATTCAAAAACATTTCTGGTGGGGACATAGTAGTAATAGAGGCCTTTGTTTGATAGGATGGAATAATCTTAGTATTCCTAAGTCTTTGGGTGGTCTGGGTTTTAGAAACCTTGAACATTTCAATACTGCTATGCTAACTAAATTGGCATGGAAAGCTTGTAATGATGATAGTTCTCTGTGCATGCAAATTGTTAGAGACAAATATGGCAGTTTACTCCATCTAGATAAATTAAAAGATAATTCTTCTTGGCTTTGGAAAAGCATTTACTCTGGCATTGAGGTTGTACAGCAAAACTCTATGTGGATAGTTCAGTGTGGCACTAAAATTAATATTTGGCTTGATAATTGGATTATTGGTTTCAATAGTCCACCTGTCCCAACTGTGGGTCTTTCTAGCCTGTTATCTTACACTCTTGTTTGTGATCTTTTTCTACCTAGAACTAGAATATGGAATGAGCAGCTAATCTACTCTATCTTTAATCAAGAAACCTCTACTGTTATCCTAAATATTCTTATTCCTTCTACTGGTGAAGATTATTTGATTTGGAAACCTGACAGAAAAGGTATTTTCACTGTAAAGAGTGCTTACAATACTCTTTGTGCTAATTCTGTCAACAATGCCATTGCTGGAGATAACATACCTAAATATGTTTGGAAACATCTATGGCAGTATAAAGTACCTCATAGAGTACAACTTTTTGTCTGGAAATGCTTAAAAAAAATTGTTCCTGTTAGAGCCAAACTTGCTAGTTATAACCCTGAAGTAGAGCCCCATTGTAAGTTTTGTAATCACAGTCTTGAAACTATTAACAATTTGCTGGTTGAGTATGACTATGCTAGATCCATATGGAATGCTTTAAATGTTGATATTATTACTGATACTCAGCAATATAATTCTTTCCAATCTTGGGTAACATCTTGGTTCATTGCAGGTGCAGAACTCGAAAATAGTAACAGAAATGAGGATTATGTGATTAAGTTAATATGCATTATATGGTATATTAGGAAAGACAAGTGCAATCTAATTTTTCAGGATGTTGCTCCTAATAAAAACAGTACTCTCACTAGGATGCAACATCTAATTCAACTTTGTAATCATGTTGTTATTCCTACAACTGTTAATAGACAATGCAGTACTCTCATCAAGGAATAGATCCCTCCAGAGGAAGGATTTATTAAACTGAATATAGATGCCTCTTATTTGTCTGAAACTAAGAAAGGTAGCATTGGTCTAATTGTGCGTGATCATGCAGGACTTGCAGTAGGAGTTAAAGGCTTTCAACTGGAGGAAGAAGTGGAGGCAGATGTGGGAGCTGAACATTTTGAATGCAAAGTTCTAGTGATGTCAGTAGATTTGATGGAGGAATGTGGTTATAACAAAGTTATCTTTGAGATGGATTATGCAAATGTGGTTAACTCTATTAACAGTGGAGAATCCCAAGTGCACTGGTTTAATCGACATTTTATTTCAGCTATCAAGAACAAGTTTTCAAGTAATAATTTTTGGTTTTGCAAGTTAGTTAATTTTTGGCTCATGCACTAGCAAGAAAAGCTAGACTTGAATCTCTAAGTTTCTCTTATAATTCCGACTTTCCTCCTTATATCTCCAAATGTATTGAGGAAGACTATGTTTTTTACAACAGTTAATCAATAAATCCACATTTTAGTATCAAAAAAAAATTCAATATTTTTTTTTGATCGATTGTACAAATGTCGAAAACACCCATCATGCAAACGTGATCTCATATTTCTTCTCTATAGTTCAAGACTTCAGGTTCTTTTTCTTTTTGTAAACTACATCAAAACAGCTCCCTGTGAAGATAAAAATCCTAAAACAATCTTTCTCACTATCAATTTTGTAAATCTGAGTATCAAACAGACACTCATTCAAGTTGACTCAACTCTAAAAAACTCAAATTATCATCACCACTACTATTTTTCCAGAAGATTAAGTCGAAATCGAGGAGAAATGTTGATGAGATTCAATTTCGACAAAGTTCTCATCATTGAAAGGAATTTAAAATATAAGTTCAATATATCCTTATCATCTAATTTGATTGCAATTGTTAATTTATTGATTCCAGAAGAAGAAGAAATTGTAGTTTGGAAACCTTATTCTTCAATCAGTACTAATTTCTTATTCAAAGAATTACGTGGATTTTAGATCTATAATCACCTCATCTTGATTGTTATAATAGTTGTATTGAGACACGAATATGAACAAAATGTTCATAAAATTTCTTATAGAGTGTTGACCCATTCATGACAATTCATGAATTGATTTATTTTATTGCTTTGTCGACTTATTTTATTGCAAAGGATTGTTACACGCAAGTCTAAACTTTGATAACTACATTTTGAAAACGTTAAGCTAAAGATGATTTTTGTTATGAAGATATATATTAAGGACCTGCAAAGATGCAATGTCGATTAGGACGTATGTTGAATGGAGTACATTTAACGAGCAACCAACCTCTACTGCCTACTTTAGCTAGCAAGTTTTGTTATTGATTATACTTTTTTTAATATATTTTTTTTAGAGCATTGCTCGGTCGAATTCACAAGTGTTGATATCTCAAGCTTGTTGTCAAATTTACTTGATCAAAACTATATCTTGATTTATAGTTTTCATTTAGTCAAGTCTCGGATTAGGATAGAAATGTGTAGTTGAGAATCAGACATCATTGCGTTTTACCGTTAGAAGGCGAAGATCAACCGAAACTTTTGGATAACTTCTTCAACAAAAGGTAAGTGAAGACTGAACCACCTATTTCTCAAGTTTTCACTTTTCTATCTATGAGACATTGTCGCATGACTAAATTAGACACCACATGCATAATAGAAACTTCAAGTCAAGTTTATCTTGCTAATCGTTCTCGAAATATGCTAAGCTTAAGAACATTTGTTCATACTTGATGAATTTGGTTAAGAACAATTTATTGTTTATAACCTAATTATGGTTCAAGATTTAATCATTTGAAAATAGCCTGGAACAGTGATATGTGTCATTAATGTTATTCGGGAATGTTTCAAATTGATTATTAGAGAGATATAAAACTACTGTAAATCTGGATACATGACAATATGGATACCAGTTCACATACTGGGAGAACTGTTATAAGTCCGGAGCCGCAGTACACGTACCGGCGTATCTATAGTTCGGCAGCGACTTTTTGGTATGCATACCCGGTATCCATACCATAAAAAAGTCTGTTAACTCGTGAACCAGGAAGGTACACATACCTAGTATGCAAACCAGAAAAGATCTGTTGGTATCTAAACCAAAATGGTAGGCATACCCGGTATGCAAACCGAAAAAGATTTATGGATTCCTGAACCCGTTTTGGTCTTAAGGGTATACATACTCGGTACACGTACCATGAAAAAAATATTCACGAACAGGTTACAGTACAGGTACCAGGTACACGTACTTACCCTGTCGAATATTTTCAGATGCATCAAAATTATTTCTATGAGATAATTGGCATCTGAACAACCCTCTAAAAACACATCTAGACATGTTTGATCACATTTGTGACTCAAGATTAAAGTCTTAAAATGTTATATAAAAATGGTTAAGTTTATCGGTCGATCGGCTAGTTTCTGCTAACCTTTCATGAACAAGTCATTGTACACGCACTACAAGAAAATTGAGCTTTAGGGACTACTTGGATTCGGTTGGTACAGGGCCATTTTTAGTGTGTATAGATCTATAGCAACCAACATGGCATCAGATAGGCTCTGTGGCTGAAGGCTTATTTGCTAGAGACCTGTACCAACCATGTTGTTGGATTTCAACTACTATCAAGCGAATCAAGTTGAAGTTGGCACAAACATTCATTAACCATTAGCTTTTGTTGGTAAAGCACATAAATCATTCGTCGTTGAAACATTTAGCCCACACAATTATTGGTGGCTCAAGACTTAAACATTGTGGGTAGAGGTGGCCATTATACAACGTTTCCAGCCGCTAAAGGGTTTAACTGGCTGAATCTTAGTTGTTGAGGGTGCTGGTGAAGGTTTAGAACCGCTATATGTCTCGATGGAAAAGAGTTTCCTTCCACTGAATTGTAGTTGCTCAAGAATTTAAGCTTCCGTAATGTTTGTTGGATGTGAATTTCAGCTGCTGTTTTTGCATTTGGCTCAAGGGTTATGCCATCACCTTTTTGTTGGTCAAGGTTTCTAGGCACCGGTTTTTTCGTTGCATCAAGTGTTAGCTCTGAGTTGGTGAAAAGTTATACACACGGTTAATTCAGCTGCTTATAGGTTTGAGCCATTACAAACCAGTGGGTCAAGGTGCTATTACTGTTGCTCAAAGGCTTGTCCCCTCCACATATTTGAGTTGCTAGAGAGTAGTTTCTCGAGAATATCATGAGAAAATAAACATAAACTTCATTTTGATAATAATATTTAACTCATTAACATTCAAAATAATCAAAATATATTAAAAACATCAAACTACAATATATATATATATATATACATAGAGGACACATGGGCCTTAGCGGCGATTGAGTAACGGCTGAGTCTGGATCTTTATTTAGCTATGCTCTCACTACAAAAATGCCAGGGTATCTGAAGGAACACCTTCCCATGGTGCAGGGATCATCAGGATCCTCAGTTCCAGTGTGTTCTCTGCAACAGCAATAAAGATGGGTCACTCTAGCATTGGTTTGACTAATGCACATACACCCCCATGAAGTGCCCCACGTGCTGAAGTTATTTACAGCAAAACACAAGTACCACTTTCAGAACACTTGCCTACACAAATTCATGGTAAGAACAGAACATTTCAGTACAGTTGTCTTCGCATGCTGACTTGCATCTGTTAAATAACCAAAAAGCATTAGAAGTTTTTTTTTATCATTTGAGTTATGCTTTAAAACCAAGTTAAAGAGACGACTCACATTGACTACAAAGTTCAGAAATGTATCAGTTGCTCCAGATAAAGCTTAGAAATCCAATAAGCAAGCAATTGATCTGCATCTGCAGCCGTACCAATTGAAACTTTCAGCTTGAACCAGGGCTTCATCCCCTAGAAAAGCATGAAACTTTTCCCTTCTTGTTGATCTTCTTAAGACCTTCAACATCCATGTACTCCAGACTGATCGATGTTCTCAGCCTGTAATTTGAAATAAGCGAAGTACTATTACACAACCAGACTCAATGAGGAACTAAGTACATAGATTTAAACAAGAATTTTTTTTGGAATTGAACTAACTGCTGCAGCATATGACTTCTTTGAAGCATCTTCTTGCACCATAGGCCCAGCAGGCTCTGTCAATTGCCGAACTTCAATTTGCACTGGTTGAACTTGAGGAGGCTCCTCAACCTCTTCCTGCACAACTACCTCTTCCTCATTGTTCAGATGGTGATGAACTTCAACACCATTACGCAGCTCCTCCACAATAGGTGCTATAGTATCTGGCACGGCAAGATCAGGGACATCAAAGGTGAAAAGAAAAACAATATTCAAGTCCCATTAAAGTAAAGAGAGTAGCAGAAAGAAGAATAAAAGAATGAGACCACCAATTTCTTGAGCTGCTGCTGTAATGCTTTCACTTGTTCCGTTAACCAATACAGACTCAGGCTTCAGCACTTGACCCTTTCACGATACCTAAAAACATCATTCCGAACGCAGTATCCGTTTTCCTGTGGGGCCAGGAAAAATGACTGAACTTCCTTCTTACTTTGTCCTTCCCAGTTGAACATCCTGTTACCTGAAACAATTACCCCATCCTTCGAGAGTATTAAGCATCTGCAGTGCCGTAATCTGTGGAGTTCAACGACAGGATCTTGTGATTAAAGTCCTGGTCAAAAGCAACATTTCAAGTCAGCCAATTGAGAATAACAGCAATAAAACAGCAGAAGAATGAAGTGAAAAGCATCGGAACTGATTAAGAGATGTATAAACTACAATAAATCAAATTTTGATTGTCCTTCGAGCACTAGCGATTGGCCTTATCACTGGTAAGTTAACAACCAATAAAAAGTCCTCAATAATCAGTCATATTACATAATATTTCCTTCTTATTGCTAAACCAATGACATTATATTTGGTTACTAGCTAACTAGACAGGAGAGTAAAGAGATAGCAACACATGCAATTAATCAAGGCTTCAGAATCCACCGGTCCCAAAAGACTCGATCTACTGTTAAGTCACTATTCCACATGCATTTTAATCAGTAATTGAGCTAACTTAGGTCTTAGAGAACTTACATCCATGGTTGACACTGTTGACATAATACCATCTGGCCCTGGTCGACTTTAAAACAATCAAATCCTGATAGAACCTGTAAACCAGCTCCGAATATTGGTGAAGGATGTGATAGTACTGCTCCGTGAAAGCATTCCCAACCACTTGAGTACTTGGTACAACCACCACAGGAGTTTGTTCCACATCATTGTACACGTATAAGCTCAGAGAACAGATTAGAAAGACTTCGCACATACTTGAGGCTTTTTGGCCTATTCTGGCAGTTTCTTTCGATGTGGCCTTTATCTCCACAGCGGTAACACTTATTCTTCTAGTCTCCAGCTTTACAATCCCGTGCCCAGTGACCATCAAGACCATAGTTGAAGCAACGGCCTCCTCCAGTCACCTCCACCACCACCTTTACATGACCCATGAATGAAATTCCTACAACGAATGAGGTGGACAAACATCACAACCAACTTAAAACAGAAATGACTAAACCAAAATACTAAAATAGAATCAACTAACAACTTCATTCAATAAATTAATCAGTTGAATAACATTCCCCTGCTTACTTTTGGTGGTACACATCTTCACTGTGAAGGGATAATCACTTCACACCCCACAAGAAAAACTTCTTTCCATCTTTTCATGTGTATGCAAAACCAAAAGACCATGGACACCATTAAACATAACTCTCCAACAACTCAGTGAAACTATGAAACGGAAAGATTACTTAACCATCTCTAGCGACTAATTTCTGTTTACATTAAGGAAGAAGTAATCAGATAGGAGCGAAAGATTAATTGTTGTTTAAATTAACCAGAGACAAACTCGTCTGAACTACGGAACTATCATACTTCAATACTCATTAAAAAAGATACCAACATCCAAAAAATCAAAAATTAACTGAAAAGAGGCTTCATAGAGAAGATTAGATTTATCAACATAAAATGGATTCAGCCATATGCTTGTCTATAATTTCTTTAATCATAAGCCCCTTAATAAATTTCAAACAAGAATATCAAAACCCTAAATCAGATCAATATTACTTGAAAAATACAAAAATCAAAATCATTTAACCGAGCAAGTACTAATTTTTCTAAAGAAATGGAAAACAAAAACAAGACTTCCATAATGGATTTCAACCAAGGAAACAAAATCATAGTTGAAATGTTAACAGATGCTTTAAAGGCGAAGCGCTGAAACAGATGTTTCTTTCTGAGGTTTATGTGATCCAGGGATAGATATCATACATCAGGACTCGATTATCATTGCACGATACATTGAAGTTACAACACTCGCTACTAAATGATTTATTACAACTGAATGATTTCAAGTTGCAACAGCCAAGAAAAACTTTAGGTTAGGCAAGTTCAATTACTTTCTTTTGTGCAAAATAGTTATCTAAAGAACTAAGAGAAAGAGACAGACAGAGTGAGTTACCCAAATTCCTTTTTCTTAACTGACGTTGCCTTGCTGTCATGTTTTCATGCACCGCAGCCTTTGACAATGGGAAACAATATGCAACCATGCGAAATCCTCTTTATCTTCTTATAAATTCTCAGATTCGACATGAGTACACCAGTCCAGTTACACATAGCTACCATCACAAACTCTAATCACAAATCCTTGTACCTACAAACATTTCCGACATATCTAGTAAGTACTATGTAAGAGTAACATGAATATCAGAATATAGCATATTCAATTCAACTGTCTCACTATACTGAGTTGTATGAAACACCTGCTACAGAGTGCAAGCTATTTTGTTTCGTCGAGCAATGCTTTGATACTAGGTGAAGGAGACAACTTATATGGTTTAAAAGCTAGGAACGGCATCAATTGGCTCCAAATAAAGCTTGAAAATCAAAGACCATTGGAATTGGTTGAAGTGAGAAGAGAATATGATTCTCTTGAGCAGGGCTCAACCCACACAGTATAATCCACCAATGAACTGCTGAGTTGGTATAAGTGTCTACCAGCAGATTAACTTGGCGGCTACACACAGTGGGTTGAAGTTTTTACCTTCTGTTGTACTTTATGGTTGCCAAACTCGCGTCACTAAAAGCTACTATCGATGCAAATAACTTGATGGTTAGTTTAGGTGTCTACCAACATATTCTTTTGGTGGGCAAGATGAGTGACAAAAAATATATACCTTCTAAGGTACATTTTGGTTACCTAATCTTAGTGTCTGGAGGCTAATAACAACAAATATGATATTTCAGTTGTTAAACTATTGTCAGTAAAGACTTCCGACAACTATCGTTGCTGAAAAACTTGTGGTTAGAGGTTTCTGCCAACCGAAGTTGTTTTTAGTTTCAAAAGATTGTTGCTGAAGAGTTCCACTCACTGTAGTTGCTAAGAAAATAGTTGTTAAAGCCAAGTTTTCTTGTAGTGACGGTTCGATTACGGTTCATCCTAACCAGAGTGCATATTCTATTATATTAATCTCAAGTCAAGTTTTTCATCTAACGATGATTATTGATTGCTTGATTCCAAAGCTACCGTAGCTTAAATCTAAAGCAACCTTGATCTTGAAAGTCCATATAAGGAGAATCTCAAACAACTGGGATCTTTGAATCCCTGACACTATTCTTGTGTGTCCTAGTTGTAAACTAGAGTCATCCTCTCCTTCAAACCCTTTTAGGGTTTAGCGACTAAAAAGACTTCACCTAAGGATTCGTGAAGCCAGGTCTAACTATCTTTATCTTGATAGTTCGTGTATCCTGATCTTGTTTGATTGTTGAGCCTTTAGCTCCAACAAACAAGATAGATAGAAATCGCAAAGTTCTTCGTCTCAGACTTTGTGATTCCACAAGTATCTACTTGTAAGGTGAATAATAATATAGGTTGCTCTTTGGGAGTCATAAGACCGGATTTTGAGGTTTGCTGGACTTTGTCTATTGCAAACAATTTTATAACTCACCTTGATCTTTGATCAGATTGGAAATCACATATAGGCTTATCTGTAGGAGGCATATTGGTTTAAAGTCTACAATTGATTTGAAGCAGCTCTTAGGCTGTAAAGGACGTCAGCTAAGGGAATCAATTACGCGGAGTCCTGTTGGGATTCAAGAGGCGTAAAGAGCACGACTGTAACTGAATTGATGTGATAGTTTGATTCAGTCTCAACTACATTCCAGTCCAAAGTTGTGATAGTAGGCTAGAGTCTGTAGCGGCTTAATACAGTTTGGTGTTCAAATCTGGGCTAGGTCTCGGGGTTTTTCTGCATTTACGGTTTCCTCGTTAACAAAATTTCCGGTGTCTATGTCATTTCTTTTTTTCGCATTATATTAATTATCTTTATAATTGAAATATCACAGGTTATACGTAAAATCAATTCAAGTAGATAAGTCTATCGCAATTGTTGGATACGACTTGATTGATCTTGGATATTGATCTTTGGAATCGTCCAAGTACTCTCATGGAATAATCAGGTTCACGGACTTGTCTCTGTTTACATTCTGATTGTGAGAGAAAAATATATAAGCTCTTCATATAATTCTTGATTGAGATTTATTAAGTTGTAACTCTCGGAATTGTATTTGAATTTAGTCCATACAGGTTGCCTAAGAAAAAGTTGTGGTGTTTTTTGGTACCCTCGAATTTTCATTTATTTTTTTATTTGCTTGAAGATATACAAGTGGAAGACCTTGTAAATTATTATGAATGAGTGATGAAGTCTGGTTACTTTATTTTGTTAGTTTAATATTTATCTTCATTGCAAAGTCATGTTGGTCTGTTTACTATCCGTATTGTTGTGTTGGTTGCGGTCAGAATCAGGTTTATTATTGAAAACATAACAAAGGTTTTTCCTTTGTCCTAGGCATGTTAAGCAGTTAAAAATGAAATCTTGCATTATTTCACAATAACAGTTCAAACGGCCTATGCAATTTATTTTTGTGACCAATATGAACAATTGATTAATATTGGGATTCATATTACAAACCAAGTGTCATGTGAAAACAAATATGTGTTGGTTGTTGTAATTAATGTTTATTTCTCTGTCTTTTGGAACGTCATTTTTACCATTAGACTATCACATACGAAATGTAAGTTAGTTCTAGTTACCATAGATCGAAAGACAAAATTTGGTTTCTTCTTTGAACAGTAAACAATATTGTATTACTTGTTGTACACACTAACAACTTTTGATTATTTTTTTTATTTTATTTTTTAGCTCTTTTAGAGATATCTGCCTATGTTCATTACATTTTAATTTTATATACTTAGCAGAGAAGTGTTCATTTATTGCACACACCGAATTCAATTGCTAATTTTAGTTTTAACTAGTGCAATGATGCTGCATTGGCTTTCTCAAAACTTACAAATTTTAAAATCACCCACTTTTGTTGAAGTTGTTTATAACAGTATGGTAGCTCCTATTTTTGTTTACAACCAATCTCAGCTATTTTTTGAAGAGTAACCTCTTTCTTCAAGTGCTTAAGATTGGAATCAGCTAGCTAGATTGTACATCGAGAAATTACTTTGTATTTTTGGCAAAGCAAATACAAATGTGTATAAATGCTGTATTTTTTTTATGGTGTACATAGTTGTACACCATTGTGTTATCTCAATAATATATGCATATTTTGTAGGTATGGATTTTGTATTTTTGTAGGTGTGTACGTAGTTGTACACCATTTCTCTCTCATGATTTTGTGGCCTGTTTTGTGGGTATGTATGTTGGATTTGTTGGACTTTTGTAGTTGCACACATAGTTGTACACCATTGTAAAATCTCAATAATATACATGACTTGTTTTGTGGTTATGGATGTTAGATTAGTTGGATTATTGTAGGTGTGTACATAGTTGCTCATCATTGTGCTATCTCAATAACATATGCTTAGTTTTGTGGATATGGATGTTGGATTTTTGTAGGTGTGTACTTAATTGTACACCATTTGTGCTAGCTCAATAATATACAGTTTGTTTTATGGGTATGGATGTAGGATTTTTATAGGTGTATACATTAGTCGTACAACATTGTGCTCTCCCAATAATATAAATAACCCTAAGTCTTGATGAAACCCTAAGTTGTTGTTTCTTGATACCGTGAGATGATTTTAATAGCATTCTTGATATGTGTTTAGGTACTTTTTGAGGAAGCTTAAGAACGTGAAGAAGAGCATGACAAGTTTTTGATTTTAATGAAGTATCAAATTCCTTATTTACTTGATGATTTATCACTAGTGGAAAATGGGCTATCTGAGACATAATGAAACGACACAAACTAAATATCGCGGTATAACTATATATGAAAAGTGTTGTTGACTAAAGTCAAAGTGCCGTTGTGTAAGGATTTTCGTTGACTTATACAACGATACTTATTACCATGTTGTTGACATAAGTCAAGATGTCGTGGTGTCAGGACTTTTGTTGACTTGTACAACGACGTTCGAATAGTATTGTTCCTATAATAAGTATATTTGACTCTATGGTCAAGATTCATTCTTCATATTGATGGACGGCTGGAGATGAAGACGCAGTCTTCTTATTACGATTAGACTAGATTCCCAGAAGTAATAAAATAACTTATCACTTTTATTTTTTTTCCCTTTCTCTTTCTCTCCGGTTTTATTTCTCCCTCTCTTTCTCTCCTCTTCTGTTAATCCTAGATCTTCTTAAATAAAACGAAATCTACTAGTAAAAACTCGGAAATTATCTCCTATAGACACGTATTTCATAGATTAAAACCCATCTCTCGGAAATCAAAACCAAACTTCATTAACCCAAAAATTCTTTTGCAACCCTAGGTATTTGATTTTCTCCTTCATAAACTCTAGCAAACTAAACTATTCTCTCTATTCTCTACAGTTGAATTCTATCCAACCCAAGAAGATGACAGATTCAGTGAGTAATAACTCTAATTCGTTTTTTTTTTCTATGGATTTTGTGAGTCCAACTTTTTTTTGTAGAATAAAATTTCCTTGAGAATATGAAACTTTTATGTTTCTTAATTGGATATCATGGAGTTTTAATGCATGGGTATGTTTTAGTTTCAGTTTCGTTGTTTGAGTTTTGAGGTTTGTTACTGTATAATCACATCTGGTTGTGTTCGTTTCTAGGTTCTGCTTCACTGATTAATTTGATTTTGGCTTTTACATTTTAGGAGACTAAGCAGACCCATCCCTAATTGGATCCATATGAAACTGATCAGTCAGGTTGTGTTTTTATTCTCTTTCAATCTCATTTTTCAGTCAGATTTGTTCACCTTTATACTTCTTGTTTTTCTTGGAGAGACTGATAACACCATACTATGTTAAGATTAGATCCTAAATTAATTTTGGATTTGTCTTTTTTTTTCAGCAGCTTATATATGTCTATGCATCAGCATCTTTAGAGATGGTAAGTATTCTTTCTGTTACCTAATTGGGTTTCATGTAGTTTTTGTATTTTGACTTGTTCACTGAGAGATGTTGGAGAGTTATGTGTAATGGTGTCCATGGTTTTACATACACAGGAAACAAAGATGGATTTTTTTTTTCTGAGGGTGTGAAGTGATTATCCCTTCATAACTCCAAATTTCGTGGCCCTCGTTGAAAACCCAAATCTGTCATAACTCCTATGCTGCATTGTCCAGAAATGAGTAATTCCATTACGGCTGTTCAGTTATCCTAGTGAATGGTATCTAATCAACTATACTCTGGCAACCATATCTTTATGTCCTACTTTGTGGTTAATGCAGGTTATCTTTTATATGCTGGTAAATTGTATTATGCATTGGCTCTACTATTCCTCAAGTGGTTTTTAAGGTAAGATAACTATAACCTTAGAACACAAGACCTAAGGTTTTCCATATGTGGTCTGCTAAGGTCATGTCGTCGTTACCATTGCCAGTAAATAATGTTCAGCTGGACTTTATCTTTCTATATCTTTATTGTTGTCTTGAACAATAATAGCCTGGCTTAATCGACCTCTTCTACCCTGACCTTACCAAGTCTAATTCAAGATATGTAGAACACCGAATGATTGAAAAACCAGTTAGTCACCTTAATTCAGAAATCTTGTTTGCCCATGTTTAACTCTTTATGGTTGCCGCCACATTGGTGTTTACTATATGCCAGACCATTGGAAGTTGCTGCACTTGGAAAAGTACCATCACTACTGCCTGTACTTGCAACAGCTACGACAAGCATATTCGTTGATGCAGCAATTATAGATTGGCTTGATAGTTACTTTGCTCGTAAGGTGATATCTTTTCTAAGATGCATTTGTAGGACTAAAACTTATCCATCTCCTACATATCATCTCATTATGACTGAAAATTGCTGCTATTACTGTCTTTGTGGATACTTGTTTCACCGAAACTCTAAAGGAATTGGATGTTTGGTAACCAGTTCAACTGATGGCTTCAAATTCTTTTTTTTTTTTTTTTTTTTTTTTTTTTTTGTTTTAGGATCTGTTTATATGCTTGGAAGAGGTTTAACTGTTGTGCTATGGGGAGTTTCAGCTTATTTTTACTGCTGGAAACTGATTATAATCTTCTGTTCAATAACATTGTTTGTACTGCAAATAAGTTTAATGTGGTCAACAGGTATTCAGGTTTCTTCTCGCTTGGTTATTCTTTCAACTCCTTGCATTTGGTCCCTTCTTTAAAAGAACAGTGGATGACAGATACCGCCTATGCTGAACATGTACAGACTCTAACTACCAAGACGGTGAAGGTTTACGAGTCATCAAAGAAAACCATAACACCACATGTTGGGAAGGCACAAAAAATTGTAGATCCTTACTTTCAGGTATGTTTCATTATGTTCGAAACCTTTAAATTTTATTACTGGCCCCCTAAGAGTGTGTCCAACATGAAGCTTTATTTGTTGACAGGAACTTATTCAAACCTTGCAATCTCAATACTTCATCTTACGTTAACTTTACATAAATTGTCACAGGCTTCTGCTTTGTTCGCGTTGCCAGTATATGTCCTCATCTCCTGGTAAGCTTTTTTATTTTAGTGTCATTTCCCCAAGTTGATTTGCATAATAGGCGAATAGGCAAAACAATTGCATCCTTTTTTTCTTTCTCTATTTAAGGAATTTGTGATTAATTTTTCCTTTTTCCATTTTTAAACCTTTTTTCCTTCTTCCTTTGCAGTAAGAAGGAAAAGAAACCTGCTCGGAATACTCGTACAACTACACGTCATAGGGCTAAACGTGCGCACACTCACAAATAGAAATCTAGATATCATTAATACTATGTGTTTTGCCAATTTAATTCAAGGTGTGTGTGTCATACTTCTTTAATTTGTTGAGTTGTTTCATAGTTTCTCAAAATCTATCTCTTAAGGGCTTCTCAAATTTAGTTTGAAAAACATGCTTTTATTTTCTGTGAATGGTTTTATATGAATTAGATGGTTGTTAAAGATGGTTAAGAGACCGAACGCTTAGTAGGACACACCAGATGTCTTGGTTTTTAAAAATATCACACACAAAGTAACTTTGAATAAAAGGGCCATTTTGCATGAGATCTGAACAACTTGACTATGTCTGGACTAAAACCGAGTGGTTCGAGTATCTTTAGTTTACTTGATATTTATAAACCAGTTGGTTCGAGTATCTTTAGTTTGCATGAGATCTGAACAACTTGATATTTCATTTCTGGTGGTAATCTTTTGTATTAGATGTTCATGTATGCTTGGGAGGTTTTGGTTGACTGATGTTGGTACCTTTTCTTTATTGCAGGTGTGTTGTTCTGAAGTGGTGTTGGCAGAACCTTAGAATTTAGATATTACTTGTATTAGTGTGTGTATGAATTTAGGATTTGATTACTTTTGTTTGTTTATTTTGTAATTTTGAACCTAATTGTCAGACTTATTTATGTAACCAGAATTGTCATTTGAAGTTATAAATCCAAGTTCTATTTCACAGTAATTTGAGTTTGAATCAGATTTATTTCAGCCCAGTTAGATACATAACAGTCAGCTGAATCAGTATTAGAATTCAGCTAAATTTCCAAAAAAAATTATAATATAAAATTAACTCAACGATACCACCTACTTATCGTATATACGGACCGCTAGAGACTATCGTAATTGTGAGTCAATTTGAAAGTGTCGTTCCGGAAAAAGACTCTGAATATACGACACTTTCAGGGGCAATCTTAAAGTGTCGTATAAGCTGATTATACGACACTTTCCAAATATCTCCAAACGGCTTTTTTCCACTACTCCATCTTTTGTTATGAATAATATGGTTCAAAAATGAATGAAACCCATTTTTTGAGGTGGAACCTTATTTTACTTATGTTTCATATGATATCTAGCAAAATTAAGGAAATCACTAATGTATGGTGGGTTTCTTGGATTTTTGTATAAGGGTGTACATAGTTGTACACTATTGTGTTATCTCGATAATATATGCATTTTTTGTGAGTATGGATGTTTGATTTTTATAGGCGTGTACATATTGTACATCACTGTGTTACCTCAATAATATATGGTCTATTTTGTGGGTACAAATGCTGGATTTTTATAGGTGTGTATATAGTTTTACACCATTGTGCTATTATAATAATATACGGTCTGCTTTTGTGGGGATGGATGTTGGATTTTTTTGGTGTGTGCATAATTGTACAGCATTGTGCTCTCTCAATAATATAAAGAACCCTAATTTTTGATGGAACCCTAAGTTATTTCTTGATATCATGAGATGATTGTAATAGCATACTTGAAATGTGTTTAGGTACTTTTTGAGGAAGCTTAAGAAAGTGAAAATAGCAATGGACATGTTTGGATATTAATTAATGAGGTATCAAATTCATTTTCTACTTGATGATTTAGCTAATTTGTGTTTTCTTTGACTTCATTTTTTTGTTATGACTAATATGGTTAAAAAATAAATGAAACCCATTTTTCGAGGCGGAACCTTATTTTATATGATATATATCAAAATTATATGTATTGTCTATTATAGACGGTGATTGTTGATGTGCACATAGTTGTACACGTTGATTGTTAATGCACACATAATTGGACACATTTTTATTGTTAATGTTCTTAGAGATGAACTTGAACACATGGGTATACATGTTTTGTGTACACATGTGTACATAGTTGTACAAATTTTGATTGTTATATTTAGGTACGCATAAGCTCCAAATGGTAGAACGCCCAAGCCTATCACAAGGTTTGTGAAGGTTGATGGTTCAAATCCATTTGAGTTTCCATATTTTGCTAATGCTTAGGTGTAGACGACTCAAGTAGTATGTAGTGTACAAACTGGCGCACCTTTTCCTTTCTTATGAATATATGGCATGTTTTATGGTATGAATGTTGGATTCGCTGGATTTTTGTAGATGTGTACATAGTTTTACACAATTGTCCTATCTCATGAATATATTACCTATTTTTTGGGTATGGATGTTAGATTTTCAGGAATTTTGCAGATGTGTACATAGTTATACACAATTGTCACTACACCAAATTGACGGTTTTGAGACATATATAGATGTTGCCTTAATTTTTTGAGACACATATAAGTATCTCAATTTCGATGTAGGGAATGTTTTGAGACGGATTTACAGACGCTTATAAACGTCTCTTAAATAATTTTTGAGACCTTTGTATGTGTCGCATAAATGTTTTCCCACGGTTCAGTAAGTGAACCAAATTTATTTTTCTGGTCATTTAAAGCGACACACAAAATTAATTGAGAGACACTTATATCCGTCTCAAATAAAAATCAGATTTTAAAAAATATATATATTCAAATTTTCCTGCACCTGTACATTTGGTTTCCTGCACCAGAATACAGTTATCTAGCCACTCCATTCCCAATTAAATATGAAACCATTATTCAATCAATTCTATTATCACATATGAATCCATCCATACAATCAATCAATACAATTACAGATGTAAGAGACTGAATTTTAACAAAATAAACTATAGATAACAGGTCTGTCTCCACAATGTGGGATCAAAGTTGAGCATATTTTGGGTTTCTTGTTCAATCAATGTCACCGGACTTCATCATGCATATGCAGTGGATACATTTTCTACAAGAATTTAAGAAATTACCTACAACTTGTTCACTCAAATCATTATGCTTATCCAACTTTGTCTTCTTGATTTCCTTATAGTGCTACCTGAAGTAAATGGAACATCTCTAGGAGTCAGTATACATACCAAAGAACCAGAACAAAAACAAGACAAGATCAAATGGGCACAATTTCCAGACATATACCTTTACTGGAGCATCTTGTTCCGATCTTTCCACTTTTATTTAGTCCAGCACCACCTAACATAAAGTTTCCCTTTTCTTCTTCTGAAGATTTTCCAAGTCAGTCTGAAAAGAGAGACAATAAAAATGATCAAAAATGAACCTGGTGCTATATGTAAAGTAAAAAGGTCAAAAGGCCGATTTCAGTTCTGAAAGTGGGATTAACAGTTTTGGAAACATACAGGAAATCAATACCCCAATGATGTGAAATAGGTATGTTAAAATCCAAATTCAGATTCAAATATTTCAAATTTGATTGGTTGAAGCAACTGAATGGATTAGTTATATGTGGATGGATTGCTTTATGGTAAGTGGTAACAGAATGGTCAAGCTTCTAAAACAATTATTGTACTTAAACAATTATTGTACTAACTTGAAGATAAGAAAGTATATATTCATACCTCATCATATTCTTTATGTTGTGCCTTGGGTTGCTTCAAAGGCTTAGCTTTTACGCCTACAAACAAAGAAATTTCTAAATCAGATCAAAGGGATCCTTATCAAGAACATCATAGATGAATAGCTGATTTCAAGAATTTTACCTGGCTTGAAAGACATGATTCGATTTGTGATTACCAGTAACGGATACCAAAACTAGACCTGTTACACAAATTTCAAATACGGTATTCTTGAGTAAAACACACAATTTTAATTGTTTGGAAGTAAAAGTACCAATTAAGATGCTAGAAAAAAAAAATCTCCAGCTCTGCACCCACCAAAATTTTCAGGATTGCATCTACTTGATATTTTTCTTTGGCCTTAACTGCAGTTCAAACAAGCAAATGAAGACACAAGTTTGAGCATCATCATAAAGAATATCAGAAACCATACAGACAACAAATGGAAATAAATCTAGTAAACAGTAATCCAAAAAATTTGCTATTTTTTTTCCATGATATGAAACTCAGTTGATTTGCTATTCTTTTCCATGATATAAAGTCTAACCTTGTTCAATAAAATGTTTCATAGAATATGAAATCGAATTTGACTAGGGATAATAAGAAGGGGGGAACTAACCGGAAGACCAACAATGATACTTAAGACAGAAATCTTGTTGAGACTGACTTTGGGTCCTCTAAACTCCTATATGTAGTTCCTTCCATTTACACAAGACAACTTTGATTACGATAGAAAAATAAAGTTTAAGTGTAAAAAGTTCTCAGTGTGCAATCATATCAGACCTCTGACTAGGGTAACTATGTAAAGGTTAAGCGATAGAAAACTTCATGAGTCTCTGACAGCAATAGCAGTAACCTGTTTAATCGTGCGCTGGTAAACATCCCAGTTCTACAACAGAGTGATAGTGACCTGGCACAACAACAACTAATGATTAGAGAAAGAGTTCAAATAAAATATGATAGAGAGAGGTCACAGATATACCTGTGTTATCGTTACCTGGTCCCTTAAGAATTGTAAATCAGCAATAAGGACCTCTATGCTTGCTTTAGCATTATCGAGTTTCTTTTGGAGAAGTGCACTGGCCTGGAAATATTAGCTTAGAAGTTCGTATTCACTGGGTTTTGTTGATATAAATACTCGGTGTATTGAAATTCTGCGATAATACATGTGTTTGCAGAAAATGTGGCCCCACTTTGTTGATGTCGGCTCCACAAGTGAACTCATGCAAACTGGACAACTAAATGCAGCCTCCTTTGGCAGTGATTTGGGGGCGCATCCTAGGGAGTTACCACAGGCTTCACATCACACTTTTTTTGCAAGATGAGATGTTTTCAGTCAGTTCTTTCTTTTTCTTTTCTACATTAATGTCCACTCAACCATGTACATCATTCGATCGTATGTGTATATATATGTAAAAAAGGAAATGAACTAGTAGATCTGTTTCCAACACCATTGCATGGCACAATCTAAACTGAAATCCAGTGTGCCAGGTTAGCCCGATACGTCATGGTTTCCCTTGATGCTCTACCCCCTCCAAAATCAACCAACTACCAGTATACAAGGTCCCAACACAAAGGAATTTTAATCTATATTTTAAAGAGACATATGGTATCAAGTACAAATTTTGCATCCAGGTAAGAGAAAATGGAGGAAGTGGAAGACAAAAAAACAAGAAACAGATCCTACGTAAATGAATGTAAGATGCAAGAACCAGTGCAACACCGAAATGATGCAACACTGAGAACTACTGCATATCTGTAATTATACGTTTAGCCTGAAACATTTCGAGCAAAACAGGTGAAAAGCACATCAATCGAAGCAACAAAACCTGTTTTACAAAAACTACTCTTGGTTTAGTACGTAATATTGGTGACCATCCATAGCTTGCAGATGATATGACACCGCCCAGAATTGCACATCCTAGTTAAAGTTAGTTAACCAAAAATAGTCCAGGAAATTGAACATGCAGCAGCTTCTCGTCATTAGCAAATTTAAGAAGGGGGAAAAAAAAGAAACACGATGGAAAATTATAAGTATTATACTGTGATTTCATGTAGTTTATGTATATATTTGCCATTTTAATATGCCAAGAATCCTAAGAACCTTTAAAGTTTAAACCGTACCAATAATGTGACATTTTTTCTAACATATGAGGTTACACCCATACAAAGGGAACAAAATAGTGGCCAGAACTTTATATCAATCATATGTACTCCACCAATGTATGGAACCCATGGTTAACATTGGGAAAGAACACTGAACCGCTACTTCTAATAATAAAGGTCATCTTGAAAAAGCTCAGTCAATAATGACGAATCCACAGAGAAATCAAATTTAAGGATCCATACAATTATATTAATGGAAGCACTCTTGCAATGGCAACCAATTAAAAAATGCACCACAACAGGTTAACAAGCAATGCACAAAGCATAATTCGAGTCATATAGACTGGCATTGGACTTGTAAAACCGACACATGACGAGATGTTAACCTCATCGAGACGGGAGTCAATGGTTAACATCAACACCCATGTTGTCAAATCAACAATCAAGGAGTGATAATCTAATATTCAATATGAGCTATTTATACAATACTTTACAATACGGTGATAAATAATGCTTACTATCACAGGGTGGGGGTGGGGGTGGGGGTGGGGGTGCTGGTCTCTCCGCAGTAATTAAAATTTCCAGGTTCCTTCTTGCCTTGTTTCTTCTCGGCTAACAACAAACAAACCATACTACACAATTAGTCAAAATTGAAAAACACCAAAACCCAAAAAAAAACAAGTAAAACCATAAAGTTCAAGCACATCACACTTCAGCAAAGCTCCTTGGAGTGACAACTTCATCATCAATAGCTTCAAGATCAATTGTCAAGGGTGGTGGTGCAAGTGGTTGCAGCAGAATCCCTGATCTTCCTCCTCCTTGTTGGATACACTCAACCAAAGCAGTAGCTGCCCTAATTTCAGCAGGAGGTGTATCATTAACTTTTCCTTCTCCTAGTCTCTTTAGCATGACCCCTCAGTGTCCTCCTCGGATCGCGAGTATCCATACTATAATAAAAATTCAACCATTATATTAACCCCTCTCTCAGCTCACAAACAAAATCCCAAACTCAAAATCTTCAATGACAACGCAAACAAGAAAATATCAAAACAAATACTACCATTTTCAGTTGAAGAAAATGTTAAAATCAAAAATTAGATATTTAAACCCTTCAGAGACATGACCAAAATTAAAAATATCACTTCATAAAATTGAAATTATAAGAATACAGATGCTTCAAAACTCTATGAAATCAACTAAACAAGCACAGAAATTGTAAAATCTAGAGAGAAGCATATCTTACGAACTATATTACTCACAGATTAAGCTTAAATCGAACTCAAAACAATTAATAAGGTTAGGGTTTTATACCTGAATCTTGTAGGTGTGAGTACCTCAATCTTCTTCTGCAATTTCAAAATTAAAAATTAAAAAATTAATTACTAGGGTTTAGAAAATCAAAATATACGAATCTGTAAAATGGGTCTCATACCTGATATTCATTTCTGGTAACATGCTTAAAACAAGTTTTGGTCAATTTAGGGTTTGGAATCAGAAGAATAAGGAGAATAGATCTGAGTTCTAACATGCTTATTCATCTACAAAGGAGATTTTCGATCGATTTAGGTATGAATCTGGCTTTGATATATTGTAAAGAGGGGTTTGTATCTTGGTTTCTCTCACTCGATTTCTCTCTTTCGGTTTAAACTCTTTTGAGCCGAAGTGAAGAGAAGAAAGAAAGAAAGAAGGGAAAAGAAAAGAAAAGAAAGAGACAAGAAAAATCGAAAGAGTTTAGAGTTTTATCAAAAGAAAATTTATAGTACTCCCTCCGTCAAACTATTAGTTGACATATTTGTTTTTATATTTTATCTCATTAATAATTGATTATAAATCATTTGATACTCATGTTTATATTCGTTACATAGGTGTTTTAAAATGCTTTTCAATGATATAAAATTTACGAATATCCGTGGTATATAGTTTGAGAGATAAATCATTTCTAAATTATACTACTAGGTCAACTAATAGTGGGACGGAGGTAGCATTATGTTATAAATTTAAAGACAAAAAAATATGTATATTTAATATATTGTCTAAATTTTGGAAAACCCAAATAAATGGGGGGAACCCAAAATAAATGGTGGGAACCAATGCTTATCATGTAAATTAAATTTCAAAATAATTTAGTGTGAGACAATCGGGGGATTTTGAGAGGGAAATAATGTGAAAGAGATTAGAAAATTGGAAAAAAAGAGGGAATTTTGGTGTTTTGAAGGGAAATATAATAGAATTAAAATGAAAAAGAAATGATAAATTGATGTATGTAAAAATATTTAAGACACCTGTGAAAAAATTTAAGACACATGTAAGAGTAGTTGAAAAAATCAGAATTAAAGCAACTCATATTTTTAATTTGAGACTCTTATATGAGTGGAAGCACTAAAGACATGTATATGTGTCTCGAACCCAAAAATCAAAATGTCTCAAATCAGGCTATATGGTGTAGTGTGTCCCATTTCTTGAATATATTGCATGTTTTCAGAGTAAGGATGTTGGCTGGATTTTTGCAGAGGTGTACATAGTTGTACACCTGTTTGAACTAAAAAAAATCAAAAAAGTTGAATAATTATATAGTCATATGAGTACCCTTTTTGTCGATTTCGGAAAGAGCTTTCCGAAAAAGGGTTGCAAATTTTGGACAAACGATTCGAAAGATAAATTATTTTCTAATTATTTTTATATTATTGAAAATTGCTGAAATCATCATAAGTAAGTTTGGAATAAATTGTACATATTTGGAATAAATTGTAAATCAGAAAGGTTATTTGTGTATTTTTTATATTTTGAATATATAAAGGACTAATTTGTACCTAGTTGACTCGGAGTGGGACTAAACAGTATTTTTGAACTAAACCGTTTTTTTTTCCTTCTTTGTGCCCAAGTTTTTGATTGCTTGGAGTTTGATTCGAAGAATAAACACTACTGCATCCAGCTGCTGAATAGAGTTTTCCTCGTTTTAGAAGTACTTCTGAATCTCCAGATTGTTTATGGAAAGTGCAACTTCTAACGGTTTATGAACAAAATTCGAAGCCCTTGTTGTTCCATATTATTACGATTTTATCCCCAATCTATTTCAGAAGGAAAGCAAGACCAGCCGGATGCCAAAAACTGCTTAGGAATGGGAAGTCTTAAGAAGCTGTCGACATGTACACATACATGTGGTTTGCTTGTAAAGCGGTCTTCTCTCCTAGCCACTTTGTGTCCATCCTTTAGCTACCATAGTTTTCATTTTATGACGTTCATCATCCGAGCTAGGCTCTGGATAAAAATGAAACTATTGGGACGAATGCACTGCTTAAAATGTCCTTTTACTAACTTTTACTCATAGAATCGAAATTGAACCAAAAATCGAGTTTACTCTACAGTAGATGAGATTAGAAAGTATCAAATGTTGAGCTCTTTTTATAGCTTTCATCGAGGAAAAAAAGGTTACAAAATTATCATTTTAAGCTCCAACTTGAATCTGAGGTAGTTATAGTAGTCTATGATCATATAATGTTAAGTAGTGACTTTATATAGCTTTACACCAGCTTGGTCATGACATGTTTGAAATTGCGTATTTAGAAGCTGCATAATTTAAACAAGTACAACTTTGACCATTTTTTTTCTTTTTCAAATTTCCGACTTACAATGTCGGCCATCCACTGTTTTTTTCTTTTTATGAGAAAAAAAGGCTATGATTTTAAGAGGAAAAAGAGATTAACAAAGGTATATTACTCCTTATTTTCAAAGAGTTGAAAGACCGTGTATCAAGTACAATTATTGTTTACAGATGTTTTCCAATGTGTAACTACAAAATCAGTAAAGGTAACTGTTGCAAGAGTAGTTCTACACAGAAAACTGAAAAAACCACTCCAAAACAGTATACATAATGGAAGGTGATGACAAACCCTTGGGGAGCAATGGGTCCATGATGAATATCATATGACTCAGCAAAAAGAAAAACATATGAATAAACGGTTTTTACATTGTTTGTTTGCTCTTTTCATTAAAAAAAATTGTTGTTCCAAACCAATTTGTTATTGACTTTATTTATCAAGATATCTGCCTCCTTCCCCGTGCCATTGTCTTTTTTTTTCCACCCCATATAACCTAATTACATATTGCAAAGAAAACTAAAGGTCGTATCGGTTATCCACTGTTAATATAAACTTCACGATTAGTAACTCCCAAGGAATCTGGTAACCCTTTGAAGCAATTTTGTACTTTCTGGTGCAATTGTATTTATAGTTTTACACCTTTTGTATTGATGATATGTATTTCATTACCTTTTATCATGGTAAATGTAAAACTACTTGAAATTTACAAAAAATTATTTAGCAAGTTAATTACTTATTAATTTAACTTCACAAGAAAATTTCAGTTTTAATATAAAAAAATATTGAAGCATCATTAGCTTACTAGATATCAATAAACCAATAACCAAATAATATATATATATATATATACTGAGAAATCTGACAATAGAATACGAATAG
>JAJJMB010015535.1:3625338-3825504 GCA_023531105.1 Papaver atlanticum | reverse complement strand
ATATATATATATATATACTGAGAAATCTGACAATAGAATACGAATAGGCTAAGGATCTCGTAGGATTGTTTTATCATGGATGTAAAACTACTTGAAATTTACAAAAAATTAGGGTACAATCCTACAGGCTTGTAGTGATCTACACTACAATAGGCTAAATTAGGGTTCAATCCTACGGGATCTACACTGTAGAGATTGGAAAAATAAACCTCAGAGAGGCAGCAGAGATAAACTCTACAATAAAAATCTTCACTGTCTAAAGTTAGGGTTACAGGGAAGAATAAAAGAGAAACGAGTGGTCTGGTCACACGAGCCAGACACACGTACAAGGTGTTCAACTGAAGGCAATCAACAACAATGATAAGGGCACCCTTCAGTGAAGCTAATTCATTCAAGGGGTTATGACAATGCCCACCCCTACAGCGTATCCTTGTCCTCAAGGATGAACATAGGAAAAGAAGATTTGATGAACGTTGTGTCTTCCCATGTAGCATCCCCATCAGCAGTGTGGGACCATTGGACCTGCACCTGTGGAACACGTTGGCAACCTTTGATAAGAACATGAGAATTCAAAACTTTGACAGGCTTGACTTTGAATAAACCTTCCTTGTCCAGGGTGGGAAGCACTGTCTATGGTAGAAGCCCTTGGCCAAGTTTTTTCTTTAATTGTGATACGTGGAAAACCGGATGAATCCGAAAAGAAGCAGGTAACTCAAGTTGATAAGCAACAGTTCCAACTCTTTCTAATACCCTGTAAGGACCAAAAAAACTTGGCTGCTAGCTTGAGATTCTTGCGTAGCTGAACAAATGTTTGTCTATATGGTTGAAGGCGTAAATATACCCAATCACCAATTGCAAATGATCTCTCAACCCTTCCCTTGTCAGCTTGCTGTTTCATTCTATGTTGAGCAGTAAGAAGATTCTGGCGCAATACCTCTGTCATGATAGCTCGATAGTGGAGATAATCCTCTACCAATGGATTGTGAATTGCCCCAGCAGCGCGTAGTCCAAATTGTGGTGGAGGATAATGATAGACGCATTTATGTGTCTATTTTCATCTCTATTGTGTATAATGTTAGTACCCATTTTTGTACTTATTTTGGTATTTTATCTCTTTGTAGGTGTTTTTGGAGAAATAAGCTTTTGTGGCGAAATTGGCTCGAAAAGTTGATGAATGCAACCCAAGAGACGAGTGTTATGCGGACTCCAGCAATGGATAAGGGGCGACCATCGGATAAGGGGTAACCTTCCCCTTCACATTCAAATTCTGAAAATTGGCGGGAAACCAAAAACTTAAAAACGTGTTTCCTGGCAGATTTGGTGATGGATTTTTAGAGGTGTTTGAGGTCGATTAAACCTCTGATTTTCATAGGGTAGACTCCTTATGGGTCTAGGAGTCTAACATGGGTGTTGAAATCGATTAAAATGGGCTCAATCGACGGGTTTTGATCTCAACAGAAAAATATGGAAAGTCACATGTGTGACCGATTTTAGGAAATTTTAGAGAGATTAAAGGCAAGATTTTCTTCCCAAAGCTTAATATATATCTAAGGAAGAGTTTAGAATCAAAAGGAAAGCCCAGATATGCGTGGAAATTCTAAAACAAGAAATTGCCGCAACTTTGCCGTGAAGAGAAAAAAAGAGATTTCGGAAGATTTTGGAGAGATTTAATCGCTCTTTTTGATATAAATAGATTGGTTGGGTCATATAGAAGGGGGGTCTAGAGTTTTGGTGGCATAGAAGGGCTGAGGAGTGAGAAATCAAGACGAACAGAAAGTTACCTGCTGCTGTTTTCTGCTGGTGCGGAGCTGAAGAACACGAAGAACATAAGACGCACACTGAACAGTCGCGAAGAACACGAAGAACATCGACCCACACTAAACCGTCGCAGAAGCAGTCTTATATTCTTGTTTATTAACAGCACTTCTGTTGTATCGGTGATTCTGTAACGCCATAAAAGCGTTGCAGATTCGTTGTATTATTATTTCTCTTCAATAAAAACACCTTTTGAGCCATGTTTCTATCTTTTGAGCATGTTTTTACCATGAGGAGCTAAACCCAAACACTGGGATGACGGAGGAAGACGAATATCATACTTGGGGTAATTTTATTAATTCTTTTTAAGACTTTTGCATTAATTTTAATTGAAAATATGATTTGAATTAATTGGTTGTCATTTAATTTGATGATGTATGCTTAGCTTAGGTGTTTTGATACATCATGCTTAGGATTTACAATCAATGTTTTGAGAATCTACCTAGGCAAAAATAGAGTCCTTGTCTTTCTTGAGCTAAAATTGTCAAAGAATTAATAATTGAATCTTATGTTTTGAATTCGGTGGAATCCCGAATCCCAGTACCTCTCACCATTGTTTAATATTTTTGTATATATTTTTATTAAATTTAAAAACTCGAATCTTCACAAGTCCGAGTGAACGACAACCTTACTTACCACTTTAAAATTACATCAGATAACCGTAAAGAGCCTGAAAGGGTGTTAGCGTGAGGTTGGTGTGGTAAGAAGTATTAAACCACCACTCAGCTAGAGATAGATATGATACCCACTTGACTGGCCTGTAGCTACACATGCAACGCAGATAGGATTCTAAACAAGCATTGACACGTTCTGTTTGGCCGTCCGTTTGCGGATGATAAGTCGTGCTCAAATGTAGGGAAGTACCCACTGCCAGGAACAATGCCTTCCAAAACCCACTCAAAAATACTGTATCTCTATCGGAAACAATGGTTTCAGGGATGCCATGTAATTTAAGGACGATGTTGATAAAGACTTTGGCTACTGTTTGAGTTGTGTAAGGGTGACTTAACGCAATAAAGTGGGAATATTTTGTGAATCGGTCAACAGTTACAAGAATTACGTCTCTGCCCTCAGACTTTGGCAAACCAGATATGAAGTCCATGTTGAGGTTCTTCCATGCTTGATCAGGTACGGGCAATGGTTGTAGCAAACCAGCCGGTAGCTGATGTTCCACCTTATGTTGTTGGCAGATGTCGCAGTTGCGGACAAATTCTATCAAGTCTTTCTTCAAGCCAGGCCAGTGGAAGAAAGATTTAGCCCTTTGATAACTGGCTTGCATTTCAGAGTGACCTCCAATGGCTGAGGAATGAACAGCTGCAAGAATCTTTTGTCAAACTGCACCAGTGGTACCAATATATATCCTACCCTGCAACTTCAGAATACCGTTAGTGTAAGTATAACCCACGACATTTAGGGTAGAAACAATAAGATTTGGAATCCAATCTGAGGCGATTGGGTCAGCTACATAACTATTAATCACTTCTTCAAGCCATTTGGGATGAGACGCAGATAGTGAAGAACAACTAGCACAGGACAAAGTATCAGCTATACGATTTTCGGAGCCCTTCTTATAGTACAGGGTGTAGTCATATTCCAAAAGCTTAGTGAGCCATTTCTGCTAGAGTAAGGTGTGCAACTTCTGCTCCATGAAGAACTTGAGGCCTTGATGATCTGTAAAAATCTTAAAATGGGAACCCAATAAGTAATATCTATATTTTGTGACTGCAAGAACAATGGCCAACAACTCCTTTTCGTAAGTGGACAGGGCAGTATATCTGATGCCTAATCCTTTGTTGTGGAAAGTAATAGGCCTACCATCTTGCATTAACACTGCTCCAACACCTGTATCACTAGCATCTGTTTCTACCGCAAACTCCTTACTGAAATATGGTAACACCAACACAGGAGTAGAAGTGACCACTTTTTTTAGTAGCTCAAAAGCTGATTCTGCAGCTGCATTCCAAGTGAAATTTCCTTTTTTAAGCAATGTTGTAAGTGGTTGACAAATAAGCCCATAGTCCTTGACAAATTTACGATAATAACCCGTCATCCCTAGAAACCCATGGAGACCCTTAATGGTAGTTGGTCTAGGCCAGTTCACCGTACATTCAATTTTGGCTGGGTCAGCTGCGACACCCTTGTTGCTGATTACATGACCTAGATACTCTATTTGAGGTTGGCCAAAAGAACATTTACTACGGTTAACAAACAAGGAATGACTGTGTAGGATAGAAAGTGTAATATGCAGATGCTGACAATATGAAGCCATGTCTTTACTATAGATAAGTATGCCATCGAAGAAAACTAGGACAAATTTTCGAAGGTATGGGCAAAAAATATCATTCATGAGTGATTGAAAAGTCGCAGGGGCATTAGTGAGCCCAAAGGGCATCACTCGAAACTCATAACGGCCATGATGCGTACGAAATGCAGTCTTAGAAATGTCATCTAGGTAGACCCTAATCTGGTGATACCCAGCAAGAAGATCTATTTTGGTGAATATAGTAGCACCAGATAACTCATCAAGCAATTCATCGATAACTGGTATAGGGTACTTTTCTTTAATTGTGATCGCATTTAGCTTACGATAGTCGATGCAGAATCTCCACCCTCCATCTTTCTTCTTGACTAAGATGACTGGTGATGCAAAAGGGATACGGCTGGGCTGTATGACCTCTGCTTGTTACATTTCTTGGACTAGTTTCTCAATCACTTATTTCTGCAGATACGGTACTCTGTAAGGGCGCATATTTGGTGGCGTAGCATTGGGAAGTAAATTGATGTGGTGATCATGAGCTCTCTCAGGTGGCAGTGTTGTAGGTGTCTGAAAAATGGTAGGGAACTGCTCCAGTACTGCAGCAATTGGCGCCTCTATGACATCTGAAGAAGTGTTGGCATTGAGAGAAAAAAAACTGACCAATGAGACCATGCGTGCCTTTTTGAAGTAATCTTTTCAGCATGGAGCCTGACATTTGAGACAAAACAGCTTCCTCTTGTTGGCCTGTTAACTCGATCTCCTTACCTTGGTGCTGAAATTTAATGATAAGTTTCTTGAAATCAAAGACCATAGGACTGAGGTCACGCATCCATTACACACCAAGCACCATATCATAACCCCCCAACTCTAGGATGTGCAAGTCATGAGAGAATGTATGACCTTGCATACTCCAAGTGAACTCAGGACATTTTGCTTGACTAAGCAATTTGTTACCATCGGCTACTGCCACTTATAGGGGTTGCGTAGAACTGATCAAACTTTCACTCTGACGTGCAGCTTTGGGGTCCAAGAAGCTGTGAGTACTGCCACTGTCTACTAAGATGGTAAGTTCTTGTTTCTTGACTAATCCTTTGATTTTAATGGTGGTATGGGAAATTAATCCAGCCAGGGCATGCACAGAGATCTCCATTTCTTCCTCCATTTCCACAATAGTTGGAGTAGATCCTTCTCTTTCCTCTACAGACTGAGATTCATCCTAATCATCTGCCACAATCATATATAATTGTTGTTCATTGCATTTATGACCTCTTGTGTAAGCTTCATCGCAGTCATAACACAGTCCTTTCTCACTCTTTGCGCGCATTTCAGTATAAGTGAGTTTCTTCACTGACTGCAGTTTAGGAATTGTTGTTGGACTGGTAACAATTGGGGTAGTGACTAAGGGTGTGAGATTAGGAGGTTTGTTGGAGATGGGTAATGGCTTCCCCATAGAAAAACTTGCTTGGATTTCTTGGTTGAGCTTTAGTTGCTTTCTCCATGATACACTCCTATCTTCTAGATAGGAAAATAGTTTGTTGCAAAGTAGTAGGGGTAAACATTTGTACTACCATTCGAATATCCTCTTTCAACCCACTAATAAAACTATGAATGAAGTAATCTTCAGTCAGTGAAGGGTTCTTTGCTAACATTAGAGCTTTCAGCTCTTCAAATTTTTCTTGATATTCCAAAACTGAATATGTTTGATCCAGTTTATTGAATTATCCTACAACATTATCATGGCCTAATTCTTGAAACCTAGTGCAGACATCAATAATGAAATCCTCCCAATACAAAATACCCTTACCTATTTGGTAGTCTTGGAACCAAACATCTGCTTTGCCATCCAAGTAAAGGGTTCCCATGTGCACCTTTTGTTCATCATTCATTTCATGTAGAAAGAAGTACTTTTTAAATTTTCTGACCCAAGATCTAGGGTTAGTGCCATCAAAACGTGGAAAATCGACTTTAGGTCTGTAATTGGAAAACTGACCTTCCCCTATCTGAGTAGTTTGAATGATTCGCTGATGATGAACGGTTGATTATTTTGGAAGTGGTTACTAGTTGAAGGATCTGGTACTTCTCTGTCTTCCCATGGATTATGCATTTCACCACTTTGATTATACCCCTGAGAAAAAACTGGTTTATCGAAAAGCAATTGAAACTTCTTGTCTATAGAAGATTGAAGAAGTTGAAATTGATTTGCAATATCTCCTTTCACAGATTGAAGTGACTGAACTTCCTCACACAATTCTTGTAATTCAAGACCCAATTTCTTAGTACTTTCATCCAACTGCTTCAACCTAGTGCCGTCAGCCATTTTATGTGCCAAGGAAAGACCTAATCTGATACCACTTGTAGTGATCTACACTACAATAGGCTAAATTAGGGTTCAATCCTACAGGATCTACACTGTAGAGATTGGAAAAATAAACCTCAGAGAGGCAGCAGAGATAAACTCTAAAATAAAAATCTTCACTGTCTAAAGTTAGGGTTACCGGGAAGAATAAAAGAGAAACGAGTGGTCTGGTCACACGAGCCAGACACACATACAAGGTGTTCAACTAAAGGAAAATAATATATATATACTGAGAAATATGGCAATACAAAGAGAAGGATTAGTTAACGGAACGTGACAAAAACAAGCATGAATAAGAATCGATCAAATCTGTGGAATAATGGTTTATCCTGGAAATATAATATTCCTAGTAGTTTGTTTGTTTTTCTTCATCAGAAAGAAATGTTCCTATAATTGGAATGACTTGTTCAAGTCTCTTGAAAATTGATGAAGAATCTCGTGAAAATTTTGTTGTTAGAGACTACAATGATAAAGATTCTGTCATTGAAAATCATCTCAAGTGATCTTAAAACCCATAATACCCTAAGAATGGCATTAAAACCGAGATAAACCTCTCTAATATATAAGATAAACCTCTCTAATATATAAGATAAAACCATCATAAGGGTGTGCGTAAATTAACGAACTGTAAGGAAAACTAACTACAATGTAAATCTATCAAGTAAATAAAAGAAAATCTTCTAAGATCTGACCAGGTGAAGTTACCCGTGGTGGAGGTTTTTTTTTCATATATAAATGAGTGAGAGATGTGAGAGAATATTTCATTTTTTTAGGAAAAGCACAATTGCAGTTACAACTACTCCATCAGGTTGTTTGGGTGAGTCCCATTGATATTGGAGTTAATTATAGATCTAACATTTAAATTAGGGTTTATCCTTCCGAACATGATATTCCATATAGAACCTAGATTGTTCCACTGCCATAAAGAATGAGAGTTTAAGATGCTACATATATTAGAAGATCTGAATGCAGATCTATAAAGGTTTCTTTCGGTTAGACTTAGCCTGCTCATTTCAAAGTTTAATCTAGTAGAAGTGTCATTGACTTAATCATGACTTCAGTCCTTTTCGTATCTATCTTTTATGCTGTTAATGTACTTCCTCCTTATCAGGTGCAAAATTTGACAGGGTTCAACTCGAACCCCATTTTGATTTCCACTTCAATAGACCAATTAAAATCATGGTAAAACTCCTTCTTTCAATATTTTTTGTTTTGTGAATGTTAGGGAAGGATACTTATAACTCCTATGCAGTTCCCATTATAATATGTTAATTAAGAGGTGTCCAACATTATTGTTAGTAGTGTTATCGGGAAAAAGAAACAATAATATAAATTTTCATAGCCATTTGAGCTTGCCCGGCCCAATTTTTGTTCCATTTAATAACTTTATTTCAAGCTTGATTAGTCTCATAGAAGATACGACATTAATTATCCATTGTGAGACTAAAAAAATATCACTTGGATATTTATATATCTTTTTACAATGTCAGTGGTGCTAGTAGAGTTGAGATTTTTTTTTTGTTGAACACAATACCACATCTGGCTTTCCAGATGTGCCATGACACAATATCACACAGGTCCCTCCGTTTAATGTTATTGATTCTTTTTCCAGTTTTTCCAAAATAGGTCAGTAACCATTCATAGAAGTCATTAGTCCGCCGTAGATTTCTAGTAGAGATATTTATGATCAAACTAAAGATTTACACATTCCCTTAGCGAAGGGGCAGTGGATAAACATGTGTGAAATAGATTAAATGCATTACACATATTGCACTCCATATCAATATATCTTAGGATTTTTTCCACTCTCGTACTGGTTGGTAGAATAGAAAGGGCACACTTACATATGAAGATTTCTATGGAGGGTCTTGTATTCATCTACATATTGTAAACGAATATTTTTGTTATCCATATAAATTGGTTTGACGGTCCATTAGTTTGTTGTATAAATAATTTATTGTGAATTCGCCAGGAGAAGTGAGAAGCGATTCGCACTATCATAATCTTCTCATCTTAGGACATTTAGAACTCTTATTCAAATAGTTATATCAGCATGGGAGATGGTATTAATCAATTGCTTATCCCAATTCCAATTATGATATAGAAGATAGTAGTTAGTTTCATTGCAGAAGATAAGTTTTCAACTTCAACAAACTCTCATCTAGGTTGTGATGTATGAACTTCAAAGTGAAGAAAACTTTTGATTCCGAAAGATTAGAAACAAACTACATAAGTCAAGAAGATAGAATTGTCCAGATGCTGGAAAGAAGTGGACTTTCACAGTGAAATCATGTTATTGTAAGATATATGATGAGAAAAATATCACAGTGTATGTTGGACCAAGAATGACGAAAATCTACACGTATTTGTGGAAACTCCTTATACTTCCAAGGATTCGTCATTTTCTATGGAAAGCCATCTCCATCTTACTCCCCACAAGAGATATTCTTAGTTCTGTCATTCCTGGTATATCAGATGAATATCTTTTCTGTGATCAGGTCCAAGAAACTCCAGCTCATGTACTGATGGATTGCAACTTGGAAAGAATGGTTTGGTTTTCTATAACTGGTTTGTCTTCAAGTGGATTCATCACTCTAACTGACTAGATTTGCAGTTGGTTTGATGATTTTCATAATAGGAAGATATCAAAGAATCAAGTCTACAAAAAAAGCTATTATTGGGTGGTGCATCTGGTCTGAGAGATGTGGTAAATATTCCAGCATATCAATCCTACCCCAGATAAAACAATTAAGAGATGCAAAAGCTACATTGAAGAGCATTCAACTATGAAAACTCCTGTGCATACTACTAACAATAGAGTCTGGTATAATAATATTCACTATGGAGATTAGGGCTCAACTATATGCTATTCATGTTCACAATTGATTCCAATTAATATATAATCTTTTGCTTCAAATAAATAAATTGATGTCTTAGTATGTTCTTTTTTTCATCCAAATGTATTCCGACCACATGGAATTAGGTTCCTAGTTGGCTAGCGGCATAACAATTAGGTCTGTCAATGGATGTCTGAAATCCGCTTTTCGGTTCCGAATATCCAGAATCCGTTAGGTTTAATATCCGACATAACGGTTATCGGATATCCGGTTCCCATAACGTATCGGATATCCGCATGTTAACGTAACGACACCGGATGAGGGGGTTTCCGTTAGGTTAAGTTCCGATACCGTTAACAATATACCTATTCATCCGTTTACCTTTAGCCCACTAAATTCCTCGTTCATATCTTCAATATCTATGAAAGAAAACCTACCTCTCCATTCATATTTCTTCTTCTTCTGAATTTCTTCTTAATCTTCTTCTTCTTCTAATTCGTCTCAGATTTGCAGTTACTACCATCATCTCCTCATCTCTTCTCTAGGGTTTCTTTTAAAATCAATTTTTTTGTTTTGTTTTGATTTTGAAATTTAATTTAGGGTTTCAAAATTGATATGTGAAATTAGGATTTGGTGGAGAGTTTGGTTTGTTTAGGATTCGAGAACACATATTTTGAATTGATGGTGTGATTTTGAGTCAGGGAAGAAGAAGAAGCTGCTGCTGTTAATGTTCATATTGGTTTCACCGTTTCAGAGATTGATGATATGACAAGGTTGAGAAGAAATCAAAGATGGGTTTGTATCAATTTGATTTTACGACAAAAAATTGAGCAAAGAAAAGACAAGAAAGAAATTGGATGAATGGGTTTGTAATCAAATCTTATGTCGTGGTTGATTAACGAAATTTATGATTCAAATAGGTCTGGTGATAAGAGATGGATGGTTACAAGGAATTAGTGACGCTGACTGCAATTGTAGTTCCGGGAAATGGTGGTGTTGGTGAACCAAGACGACAGTGAAGATGGTGGTGCAGTTGTTGTCCGATAAGTCCAACGTAACGGAATCGGAATTGAATTTCAGTTTTCCGTCGGAAATTATCGGATATCCGATATCCGATAATTTTTACCGTAACGGAAACGGCTAAGCCAATATCCATTACGTTAAGTGCCGTTGGCATCCCTAATAACAATGATATATGTAAACGACCTCACCAATACGTCTATACATCAGAAGTTCGAAGCAAAAGGGTGTGCAACATAAAAAGCTAACTCTCCTTTAAAATTAGAAGTAAATTTCAGATTTTGTTTCATGGGGTTCTAGTGGTTGAAAATTTTCTTTTCCCTATCTAATTTTTAATTTTTTCGTCTCTAGAAGTCGAAAAGTTATTTCTAAAGGCATGCACTGTGTTCGAAACATCTAAACTTATGAGCACCAAAGTGGTTGCCACTTGGTAAAATTTGTGCACCAATGCCTTTTTCGATATCATAGTGTTTTGCTCTAGTCTCGTCCCATTAATTCGGCGAAATTCTACAACAGTTCCCTTGTTTTCAAAATTTCTTTTCCATATCTAATTTTTGGTTTTTTCGTTCCTAGAAGTCGAAAAGTTATTTCTAAAGTCATGCACTGTGTTCAAAACATCTGTACTTATGAGCACCAAAGTGGTTGCCACTTGGAAAAATTTGTGCACCAATGCCTCTTTCGTTATCATAGTGCTTTGCTATGGTCTCATCCCATTAATTCGACGAAATTCCACAACAGTTCCCTTGTTTAAGTTAAAAAAAAGTGTTGAATGCCGACAATTTGCTTTGGTCTTTTTTTTGGGATAACTGGTGAATTTATTCATTAAATTTTACCCGGTTCAATAAACCTGGATAGTAAAGTTTCAATGTGTTTGAGGTTATTACTGAATTTCTCAATATTTAACACATCTTTTCTCACAACAATAGAAATAGAATCAGCTATAAGATTAAAATCCCTCCTAACATAGCTAAGTTTATAAGACTTAAAAGAGTTTAACAAAAGATTAATTTCTTGTATGAGCTTTCTGTTCTCCCACCTGACTTGAGTTGAGTTATTGATGATAGATTTAACGACAACCTCAGCGTCTGCAGCTATGAATTTTGTTCAGCTCCATAGCTTTTGCCCATCGTAAACCTTCCAGTACAGCTTTACATTCACCAATTTGCTTTGGTCTTGTCCCATTAATTCGACAAAATTCTACAACAGTTCACTTGTTTTCAAAGTTGAAAAAATAGTGTTGACAGTCAGTTTCGAGCCTTAAAGTTAAAAAAAAGTGTTGACGGTCAATTTTGAGCCCTTACCTCTATTGAGGTAACCATAAATCCAACCTGAACAATCAGACCAAGTGGTCATTTTTTATTTTTAATGTAAATATTTTATATATATAACACTAAAATCCTAAAAATTGTAAGATAATCACAGAACAACACGTTAAAAGGTATTCTTTTATAATTTTTTATATGCCGATGTTTGCCCTCCGGAACTTCTCTCCTACCCCAAATTGCTAACAAGGGTCTAGACTACAACATGCACTATATTGACTTTATGAGATCAGAGCTGTCTAGAAATGACTAACTGAATGAATCTGTACGCAACACTCAATTGGGCACTTTTCCCTTTTCCTATCTATCTGGTTATCTACTGCTTTCATCATTTGTCAGTCCCACAAGAAAAACCCAAACAAAGAAACAAAACCATAATTAAAAGAGATATATTTCTTTTTTGGTTATGGATTGCATCAGGGAGTGGGCGATGATTGGTTGTTGGGACTCTTAATTATAGCTAAATTCTTTCACTTTCAGATTCCACCGTAACAAAATTCTCAATCTGTTTCTTCATAGTTTGTTACTGAAAAGCTAATTGCACCCCAAAAATCTGGGTTTCTTTTCTTTGCAGTAAAGCATACTTCTTCATCACTGTCCACTATCTATCTATAAGTACAACAACAAAAGGACCTTTGATTGTAAAAGAGATTCTTATTAATACAGTGCGTCTTCTTAACTCTCTGGGTTGTGTTATCAATGGAGAAAGTTTTGATCTTTATAGTGTTTCTGGGTTTGTTGTCAATAATTGAAGGAGCTCCTAAAGATGCTTTAATTACAGAACTTCCTGGTTTTAATGGGAGTTTCCCATCTAAACACTACTCTGGGTAAGTGAAATACTGATAATCTTCCTTATTTTTGGAAATTCGTTTACTTTTACTGAAATTTGGGTGTTTTGGTGGAATGGGTGTTTCAGATATGTGACTATTGATGAGAAAACTGGGAAGAATTTGTTCTATTACTTTGTAGTTTCAGAAAGAAAACCATCTGAAGATCCTGTTGTTCTTTGGCTTAACGGTGGACCTGGTTGTTCTAGTTTCGATGGATTCATTTACGAGCACGGTATTGACTTTGTTTTCTATTAGCAATTCATTGAATGTATTTCAATTTTGATGTTGAATTTTACTTCAATTTGTTGTTGTGAGCTTATAGTGACTAAGTTCTAGGTCCTTGTATTCTGAATTTCTGAAAACCCGTAAGAACGAATCGCATAAATTTATCTGAATTGCTGCTGCATTGTTGCAGGTCCATTCAATTATCAAGCTGCAAAGACTCATGGAGGTCTCCCACAGCTACAACTTAATCCACATAGTTGGTCTAAGGTATTAGAATCTGTGGAATTTCAATAGTCAACGCTACTGAAGTTATCTAATTGTGCTGGAAAAGTTTGTTGATTTTAAGACTGTAAGTCTTTAGATTTTTGGGACCTTATGAGAAAGGCTTTTGAATTTCAGGTTTCGAACATTCTCTATTTGGATTCTCCATCTGGTGTTGGCATGTCTTACTCCGATAGTGAGAGCGACTATAAAACTGGTGACCGAAAGACTGCTATTGATTCACACGCATTTCTGCTCAAGGTATACTTTGTTAAGTTATGGTGATTAATTACTCTTAATTTGTATGAAATTTTTATATGGCAGTAGTATCCAAGCATTTAACATCTTGGAGAATTAGTTCATGTGCATATGTCAATGTGATTCGTCGACTAACATTCGAAGTTTTAGCAAGCTACGAAAATTGACTAATGATTATACTGTACCCATATTGCTCAGATAGCATAATTTGAATCTTATTCATTATTTGTTTTTGTACAAAAAAGTGGTTCGAGCTATACCCGGAATTCCTCTTGAACCCATTTTACATCAGCGGGGAGTCCTACGCTGGGGTGTATGTGCCTACTCTTGCTTCAGAAGTTGTGAAAGGTATTTCTTTCTTTTCCCCCACTGTTTTGGAGAATGTTCAAAATAAAGATTTTAATTAAAGGTATGAATTTTCACAGGACTTGATGCTGGTTCAAAGCCTGTTCTCAACTTTAAGGTTCGGACTTCTTGAAGTCTGCAGAAAACTCAGTTTCTGGAAGTTTTAATGTTTATCTGGATTGAACTTTAAAACTCATTTGCTGCAGGGTTACATGGTGGGAAATGGTGTTACTGATGATGCATTTGATGGAAATGCTCTTGTACCTTTTGCCCATGGAATGGCTCTTATCTCGGATAATCTGTTTGAGGTGGGACATTGCACGTAACTGACATTTCTTCCGTGATCCTGATACAATTCCTCGATTTTATGATACTAATAATAACCAATGCTTTCTGATAATTTACAATATAGCCATAACATTAGTTTCATTTCACCGTCAAGTCTCTGTTCCTGTGTTAGTTTTACGTTTTAGTGAGGTGTTCATATTTAAAATAACTGCTTCATATATTGCAGGCTGTTACTTCTGCCTGTAACGGAAATTACTGGAATTCAACAAACAGCATATGTTCAAAATTGCTTGAAAAAGTCGATCAAGTAAGTTCGCTTTCTAATCTGTTACTCGCTTAGAATTTTAGTTGATGTTTCTATCTCAGAATGGTAGCCAAAATGTATGCTTTCTGATAAAAGTAATCAAAAAGATGTTAGGCATCTCTAGGGATCCAATTTTGTTCAATTTTTGTTAATTTTTAGGGGACTTAAGGGAACTTACCTTTTATGTTTTTGTGGTTTACATTCAGGAAGTTGATGGTCTAAATGTCTATGACATTCTTGAGCCCTGCTATCACAGTACAGAAGCAAGAGCAAATGATCACCTAAGGCTACCATCTAGTTTCAAGAAATTAGGTGAAACCGAAAGACCTCTTGCTGTGAGAAAAAGGATGTTCGGTCGTGCTTGGCCTTTTAGAGCTCCTGTTAGAGAAGGACTTGTACCAACTTGGCCACAAATCCTCAACGGTGTCGGTGGAAATGTTCCGTGCACTGTAAGTTCTTTTCTCTACTTTTTCAGGAATAGATGATTTGACTAGCTATTTTTCTTCAGTATAAATGGTTCAATGTTCATAGAAGAAAAGGGTTTTCCCAAACAGAGTCCGAATAACAAAAACCTCAATAAGCACCCACTTGAACGAGAAATGACTTAACATATTATGAACTACTGGAACTGCCATTAAGATAGGTTTTGGATTTTACATTTCTTGTGATTTTGCTTTTGCTTACTATATCAGACTTTGTTGTTAATATTTTTTTGAATTTTATAGGATGATGAAGTTGCAACTTCATGGTTGAACAACGAAGCAGTAAAGAAAGCAATTCATGCCAAGGTGCAACAGAATTCATTCGTCTCAACTCCAAGAAAGTTACATTACTTTATTTTTCTGGAATTCTGATGTTCATTTGAAGCTAATATTGCTAATTCTAATACTAGGAAAACCTGGATTGGGAGTTATGCACGGGCAATATTGAGTATTATCACGACTTAGGAAGCATGATCCCGTATCACAAGAACCTTACTGCCCGTGGATACCGTGCAATTATATTCAGGTACTTTTATGCAACTGTGGTAGCATATTTCCTGTGATGCCTATCGAAAAGGTTCATTCTTGATCTAAACAGATCCAATTTCCATTCATGTGAGTACCAAATTAATAGGGCACACTTTAGTTGTCCTCAAAGTTTACCGCCTTTTGAGTATCTGTGCTTGAATTTTGAAATGCAGCGGTGATCATGATATGTGTGTCCCATTCACCGGGAGTGAAGCATGGACAAGATCTCTTGGATATAAAATCGTCGATGAATGGAGGCCTTGGTTTTTCAACGATCAAGTTGCCGGGTAAGCTAATATCAGTTTCTATTCATCTATCTTTTATTACCCAGGTGTTTGTTTACATTTGTTAAGTAGCAAGCGTACTTCTTGAAGTTTGATAAACAAGCAATAAATGGATAACATTTCAGAACTCAAATTGATTACCTGACATGCAAATGAACTCTTTTTCTCATAAGATCGACCGTCTCCATTTTCTTGTTTCAGGTACACTCAAGGCTATGACAACAATCTAACATTTCTCACCGTGAGGGTAAGAGAATAATTGAACTCTATCTGTTAGATTTACAAATCTCGTTTTGACAATGAAACTCTAATCAATTGTCCCCTAGAATGTCTAAAGGACACTCTCAATCAACACACAAACCGTAGATATACATGTAAAAACATCCATTCCTGGACAGCATTTCTACTAGTTACAATTTCATGGGAAAAAAATTCAAAATGGCATTCAATTCGTTGATTTTCTCGGTTCCAGTTCCACGCAATTCTGTGTTGAAACTATGAAGAAGCAGAACAGAAACAATCCCCGACCTATCTGTCCTCATTTCGATGTTTTTGTAAATTCAGCTAAATTATGCATCAATTGTTTGTTGATTTTAAGTCTTGGAATCTTGCTTTGAGATTATAATTTCTTTTCTTGTCTGCAGGGATCTGGACATACTGTCCCTGAATACAAACCAAAGGAGGCATTGGCATTTTTTACACGATGGTTGGCCGGAGAAAAATTTTGAGAAAGAAAAACAACCCAAGAGCAAACAAATAGAAAGACAATTACACAGAGCATAATGCTTGGCTCTGTTGGTTCCACCATTGTTCATCTCTTATCAGGTGGATTACCAATAAAACATGGGCTAACACTAGAAATTTACAGGACAGCTTTTCTCTTACAGCCCTCAATTATTTGTTGCTAATGCAAAACCAGAAAAATGTACCTCAATCTATTTATTATATGCAGGCCTAGCATTTCCACATGTTTCATTACTTCTGCTATGCAAATTACAGTACATTATAGTACAACGATTCTGCACTTTATAGTACAAATTGCTGTTTTCCCTTTTTCTGGTTTTATTTGTATTTATTTGTAAACCTACATATGCCTAGGAAGTACATCATGATCTAATGAGATGCCTAGTTAGTAAGTTCGCGAATGATTCGTGAATTTTTCCGTATCACGAATTTTACCGTCTTATTCGTGTACGTTTGCAACTCCGAACCCAAGACGCGTGTTATATGGCATTCCCGGATTATTCGCGAATCGTTCACGAACTTTATGTATCCTGAATAATATGTCCGCTTAATTTGCCAGAAATTCTTTAGCTTTTACCTTTTCAAAGGCCCCACTTTTTGGGATTTACTGCCTCCCGAGCATACACAGCCCAATATTAGACATTGTTGTAATTTTTATGAAACAAAAATGACTGAAGAGATTTGAAGGTGAAGGTGAGAGAGATCTCAAACTCACTAACCAAACATCTAAACCACTATACCACGTCCTCTTGGATGACTAATGTTGTATATATTATTAATATCATCATATTAAGTTTATTTTTTCTTTAAATAACTCACAAATATGCATAAAAATTAGTCTATGTCCTTATAAATACTAATTATTTATTATATATAGATACCGAATTTTCAGAGCCGAACTCATATTTATAAATCGAATTATACACGTACGTATGCCGTTCCGAATTACTGACGAATCACGTCCCGTTGACCGAATTTGGGTTTTTAAAAACCGTATAATACTCGTACGTTTGCCGTTCTGTACGTTTGCCGAATCCCGAATTGCTAACTAGGCACTGGGGACAGAGCAAGGAAAATATTAATATGTATGGTAGGCAAAGTAAGTTAAAATGGAGTTAGGGGTAGCCAAAACAACAAAGGTTAAATTGGGCTTGGAAGCAGGAAGCCCATGTCATCAACAAGAAGATTTGCCCACCCATCCCATAATCTGGCTCCGGCTCTGATTATGGACGTTTGGCCATTGACTTACAGGTACGACATGGTCAGGGCACAATGTGTGGTTCATTCATATACCGGGTATCCATGCAACGTTCGCAATTGCTGGATGCACTAATGCATTTGTTACTCGAAAATGCTTATATCAGCGATCAGCCGCAAAAAATTCTTCACATTTTGTATCCACAAATAGGTTCGTTGAGGCCATCACCATGCATTGAAGTTATACAGGTCTCCGGAAGCTTTAAGATAAGTTTAACAGACGAAAATACAAAATAAAACACAAACGAAAGAGAGGAAAACAAATGCTACATTTTGATTGTTCTTCTCTAAATTTAATGTCAATAAATCGATTCTTTTTATCTTAATTAGTAAATTACAACTTGGAAGTAACTATAAATGACATGGCGCATGATCATAGACATAGCCAGAGGACAAGGAGCTATACTTATAAAGAATGCAGCTTCAAAGGCCGTATGTAAATTTTTCCTGATAAAAAAAAGACATGTGATTAAAAATAATGGATTTTAGTAAACCAATATTAGTCCCCAAATAAGTCCAATGAAATTACGGATGACCATATCCCACAGGATAAGGAAGGAAGGATCTACACATGCAGCTTAAAGTCAATATGCAATGGATGTGGATTCTATTACTAAATGCTTATCCATTTCCATCGAGAACAGAACAGACCAAGCATACTGAAACCAGTTACGTTACGTGTAATACATCCCAAGAAAATACTAGTTAATTAACAATGATTCTTTGCAGACCGAAAAACCGACTACGGCAAAACCGTCGGTCTCAATTTTTTTTTGGTAGGTCTCCGTGGGCTCCACAGAGGATAACATGGGACCGGTATTTGTGAGAAAATGTAAGGGTGGTTTTTTTTTCTTGGTTCATTAATACTTTACGGTTAATTAAACTAATTTTACTATTCAAAGATATTTTCACATCGAAAGAGAAGAAGAGTAAAACATCAATAATTTTGGTTTTTCTTATTTCCTACCCCTACTTTTCCTATTTCTCATCCCATTCATAATTTTTAAAACTAATTTACTTTTTAATTCTGTTTTTTCCTAGTTACCATCTACAAAAAATCAAATTAGGTATGACCTTTACTATTACCACTTTTATTTTTCCTCCTTTTTCTTCTTTGTTAGCCTCCCACTTTTATTAAATAAAACCATTAAAACCCTAAATCATCTACTTTTTTTATGTGATTAATTGGTAAATCAAAATCATGGAAGATTCCGGTAATGAAAATCTAGGGAAAAAAATCCAAACCCTAGATGAATCAAACATACAAAAAGATTATGCTAGTTCTGTTGAAAACCCGTTAGGTGAAGAAGAGGTTAGTTAATTAGTTACATGATCGGTAACCATTTTTCAATCAGTAATTTTTTATATTATTTTTCAATCAGTATTTTTTTTTTTTTTTCTAATGAACTGGTCGGTCATTTTTTCTTTTTCTTGTAAAGTTATTCTCCGATCATCTAGAATCGACCGAAGAAACTATTGGTGTTGAAGAGAAACAGGATGAAGTCGTTTTAGATGTCGTCCAATGTAGTTCCGAGGAACCGCATCCAATTAATGTTGTTGGCTTTGACTCTACTGAGTACTTCACCACAAATAAGGTACTGTATGTTATTTCTTCAGAGTGATACGTCAAAAAAAAAAATCATTTTGTATTGGTATCGATATTGATATATGTTCTGTTTGTTGTGTAGACATTTAGTTCAAAAGAAAATGCTACAGAGTGGTGTTGCGAGATTGGTAGTCAATACAATATAGTTGTTGTGATTAAAAAAGGGGTGAATAAGAATGAGAATCATGGTGGAAAGGGTTCCGCCATTGTACTTGGATGCGAGAGAGGTGGGAAATATAGAAAACGTAACTGTACAGTGAGTCCTTCTAAATGTAGGAAAGGAACTGCAACAAAACAATGTGGATGTCCTTTTAAGTTGCGGTCGACTTGTGTAGATGGGTCGAAATGAAATTTGATTGTCAAAGTTATAGATTTTACGTTGGAGTGTTTGGAAACAGACCATGATGTTCCTATTTACGATGTTGAATCAATAATGAACAACCCAGAAGAAGAGGAAGAAGACTTTTTTGCTGAAGACAAACTTGAGGATGATGAAGATGCGTGGCAACTACAGAGGTGGTGTGAACCTCGACCAGAAGAGTGGAATTTACCAAATCCAAGTTATGTATCACAAATGCCAGAAGCTATGCAATTTTACATAGAAGGAACTCATTATGTGCTTTCAGATGGTCATTGTGGCTTCCATACCATTGCTTTCCAACTAGGCCTTGCCTGTAGAGATGATTTCCGACATATTCGTAACAATATGCATGCGGAAGTTTTTAATCACAGGACGTTTTATGAGAAAGTCTTGTACTCTGAGGAAAGGTTGAACAACATGCTCAAAAGATTAAGGTTTGAAGATGGAGATGAAGTGGACGTCAGTAAATGGTTTAAAATGCCGGAAGATGGTCTTGTAGCGGCTCAAACATTCTGTGCTATTCTTGTTTGGCTTTCAAAAGAAATGTGTGCAACCTTCTTCCCTTCGAGGCATGGGCCAATCAAAGGTAAGAAACATAGAGTTATAGTGATGGCTTTTGTGGGAGGGAACCATTTTGTTCCAATGAAGTTAAAGTTAGGGGCTCCTATACCACCTCCCTGCAACATGTGGATTCAGAATGCATACGAAGATGCCAAGGTCTGGACAAAAAAATATGAGGATAAGATGAAGACATTCAAAAAAAGGATGAACTTTAAAGAGCCACAACCTGAAAAACCAGTAATCATTCACTAATTTTTGGTGTAGTTTTCCTTGCATTTTAGTTTTTGTTTTGATTCTCCTGGCAACATTTTAGGTTTGGTGTAATATTCTGATTCTTTTTGTCAATTTGGTTTTGATCCTCCTGACAAATTCCAGTCCATACTTTATCTTTCCATCTTATTTCCTTGATTGTTACACATTTTTATCTTTACCAGTGGTGGAAAAGTTTCTGACATTTTCTGGCAACGACAGTTACACATTTCTATTTTTTCAGTAGTCGACGACAGGTACATTGAATTAAACAAGAATAGACGAGTTTGTACACGTTTCTGTTACAAGAACAAACGAGTTTTTATTGAATGTCTACTATGTTAATTACGGGAACTTACGAGTTTTAAGTGAATGTGAACCTGCTGTTACAAACTCGTTTTTGTTACACATTTTGATGACAGGTACATTGAATTGCATCTATTAAACAAGAACAAGAGCAAATGAGTTTAGAGATTTCATCCGTAAGCGAGGTTGCATCCAACTGGATTGCATGCATAAATTTCATCCACAAGCCTAGCACAAAAATATGTAATCTTTCGCCCAAACTAGGCTTGACCAGCTCCAAAATATCTTTTGCATTAGCATGGTCTTTGATCCCCGACACTAGAGTCAACAACACACACACGTAGCTGCTTCTTCCAGCCTCAATTTTTGATGCAACTCTTCCTGACAGCAAAATCCAGAAATCACCGATGTAAAATGTCATCAAATTCTTTCAAGTATATGTGTAATACTAGAAAACAGAAAGAATCGGAAAACTTTGCTTTAGAGTACGGTTATTGATTGATGCGCATATAAGAAAAAATCAAAAACAAAGTACTACTCAAGTTTCATTATTGCTCCTATAGTACTAAGTGACGTAACCAGAGTGAACGATAGTGTGCGGTTCAGTAATACTGTATATGCCTAGTGTGACGTAACCAGGATTTTTAAATGCTACCAAGCCAGAAAATCCCATATGAAAGTATACAAATCATGAATTATTGCCAAGATCGCTGTCATACTCCAGCACAGCCATCTAAACCCGAAAGGATATCCAGATCCTTGAAAATTTGTCACCGGCAAACATACTAACATATGATGAATGATGATAATGTTAATGTTAATATACAGTACCCAATTATTGAATTCTAGATAGAGAATCCAAGTAATTGGCCAGAACCTAATAAGCAAACTGAAAACAACAACTTATACAAACCCAAGATATCTCTGGTTACCGTTATATACTCTAGAGAGGGATGTGATTCCAATGGTATCAACAAAATCGAATCGTAATTACATGAATTTCTACATACAATACAAAACATTACGATTAGGTTTAGTTTTTACCACTTTTAGGTTTTGATTTTGCTGTAACATTCCCTACTTTCTTTGGTAGATCGTGGAGGCATCTGTTGATACGGAACCTGCAAAAAACTAAAGAAAAGGTGATTGAAGGTGGTGGTGGATTGTGGAGGTGGAGAAGAAGACGTAGGGTCGGTGGTGGATTTTACTAGTGCGTGTATATAAAAAATTCACATGGATGGTACGTAGGATTATTAGGGATTGGAATTTATGTGGATGGGAAATAGAAGAAATGGGGTAGGAAATTGGAAAAACCATGATTTTAAAGTGGCAAGTGGGAGTCTTGCTTTTAAAAGGGCATACCGGCCGAGGCTTTCCCTTTGCAAGTTGCAATAATCGTAAATACTGACATGAGCCCTAATATGAACCTAGTTGAGTAGTGCAGAAAGTACACTATCAGATTTTTCTTATAAAAGAGAGACAAGAAAATGCGTAGCTATCACATATAGACCTTCAAATTGGTTCACATTTTCAATCTCTAATGGATTCTTTAAGTTCATATGCATCATTTTTTACTGGAAGAAGTACAATTACTGTTCTTCTAGTAATGTTGTTTATGGCAATATATGGTGTAGTAGAGATCAGAGAAAAAACTACTGGTGACCATGCTGGTACTTCTTCTTACGTTCATGGAGAAGTCACTGGTAATGGTCATCTATATCTTGCTCGAAAGTTGATGATGGTCGCCGGTGATGGCCATAGATATGACATGCGTCCGGCAGGGACACGGAAAGCGGTCACAGGGTTTTATTATAGGAACCGGTTTCCTCCTCCTAAGGGCAATTACTTTATATATTACTCTCCTCCATGGAACTCTCCTCCATCATGGTCTCCTCCTCCTCCACCGCCACCTTCTCCATACAAATAAAGAGGATGGATCCAAGGAAGTTTCCTGGTTTGTTAACCTCTGAGAATCTTTGAGAATTTATTAATTAGTAAATCAATGATATTAGATAGATCTTTTAACTATGCTTTTGATCATATCGCAGCAGCAATAGCACCTTCGGGCTTCGGCAGCAACAACGATATCTCCAACAACATCAGTATATATCACCAGCTACATCAACAACACCAACCCAGTTACCAGAGCAATAACACCCCTCTGCATTCTGTAGTTGTGGTAATCGCTTTACTTTTGTTTAAATCAAACCAAACAAGGCCATTTAACATGTCCCTATGGTTTCTTCGAATGGTTGTAAAGGTTGAATCCTTAGTTCTGTATCAGACGAGACACTTTAGCTTTTATGTCAGTTCTTTGATCTCTTTATATATATGAAGTCATCTATGCAGACGCAGCATTTCCACATGTTTCTTTATTTTCGGGATGCAAATTGCAGCATTTGGTAATACAATAGTTCTACATCTACCCTGAGATTGGCACGAAATAAGAAAAGAATCACTAGATAAATATGGTTTTTCCACACCATATATGAACACTGCCTTTTCTTTCACCTTCAAGGTTCTAATTGTTTCATGTAATGGAAAAATATATCGGAAACCAAGTCGATTTTAAAAGCAATCTCTTAACACGCATGATTAAACAATGGAATCATCCTGTTAACATTCATAATTGGTGGGTCAAAATCATACAAATCACCAACAAATAAGTGGAAAATATATTAACCGCGCGCTGCTCGAGCAAGTCAGTGTTTGAATCCGAAAAACGCTCAAATAAATACAGGAAAAACAAAATTCGAAAGAAAACATGACAAAACCAAAAACTTTGACTTTTGGTGAAATTGCCCGGCAAAAGCCAACAGCTATACCCGTTTCTTGAGATAATTTTCTCTTCTTGTGTGCAGGGATCTGCTGGGCCAGATTAGGAGTCTGAGACATGACCATGTTTCAAAAGAATAAAAAATAAAAAAACGACATGACCATATATCAGTAAAGCACCGAAACACCGGTATTGATGCCGTGTCCGTGCCAGACGGGCGACGGACGCACAACGCACGTGGAACACCGACACGACACACATGAAGAAATCTATACTCCATTTTAGTAGTTTGGTAACCTAGTGTGTCAAGGAAATCAGTATAATAGTTAATTTTTCTATATGTGAGCTAACCTAACGCCATAAAATTGAGTTTTTTTTCATATATTTGCGTTATTAATGTAATTGATATACTATAACACTATGATCTTAGTATATAAAAACCATTTTATTAATGTATATATAGACGTGTCCGTGTCCTGATGATTTTGGATTTTTGCCGATCCTTGTGTCCGTATCGTGTCGTGTCCGTATCCGTGTCAGTGTCCATGCTTCCCAACCATATATATATATATTTTTTTTGATGTAGACATGACCATATTGAACCATGAGCTATACGAATAAACAATACAGATGAAAGTCAGTTGATTAGATGGTATACCAAAATTGGTTTGGTCCCCAATGACACCACGCATGATAATATCCCATGTGATAAGCTAAGGATCTTATTCTACATACCGGTGAGGTAAACAATACGGCTCAAAGTCAAAGCCTCAAAATCAGTATGCAATGAATGTGGATTTTGTTTTAACAAATTTAGTCTGTATATTGATTTCGATCAAGAACAGAACAGAACAAGTATCCCAAAACAATCCCAATCCTGATGTTCGATGCTTATGTAAACCGAAAACCCACCGCATCAAAAAATACTTAAGTTTTCAGCTAAACTTAATTTTTTTCCTCCAAAATTATTTTCGCAGAAAAATAAAATAAAACATGAAGCATAAATAATGTTTCCTTCTTTTTTTTAAATAAATAAATAAATAAGGAAACCTTAGATTAAAATTTAAAAATTGAAACAAACATGGTGTTGATAGCCTTGAGTATAGTTGCTAACCTATTTTTATTCAAGAGATTAAAAGTACAAGTTGGAGGGTAATCCTGATAGTTGCACGTAGCTATTGCACTCGCATTGACAACTAATGCAATTGCTGCCCGGTTAATTTGCCAATCTTCCAACTAAAGAAAAAAGCTTTCGCTAAAGAAGGAGCATTTGTTAGATTTTATAGTTTTCTTTAATAACATGCAAACTTATACATCAACCATTTGTTAGATTTTATGGTTTTGTAATCTTGTTTTGGAAAAAAACAGCTTTCTTTTTCTGTGCAGGGATCGGAAGAGAATTATTTTAATACGAAGAGCCAGATTAGGAGTCTTGCCTTTAGAAAGGGTCGAGTGGCTTTCACTTGGCCAGTTTGCAACTTGCAAGTGCGAACTTTGACCCTTTAAAAACAAGAAGTTCTGAAACACTTCGAGTCAGCACAATTGAACAAGTCCCTCAAAGACAAAAGTCCCTCAGTCAACATCATTGTAAATTGTGCAATGAGCTGCTCCAATATGAAACTAACCTTAGTACAGTGGTACCGGAAGTACGGAATCAGATTTTAGTTTGTGTTCCCTATAAAAGAGAGACAAGAAACTATGCATCTATCAATTATCATAGTCTTCCGATCAAATTCTTCTCTTAGTTGACATTTTTCGGTTTCTACAGAACAAAATGGATTCTTTGAGTTCATATGCATCAGTTTTGATTAGAAAAAGTACAAGTATTGTTCTTCTGGTAATGTTGTCTATGTTAATATATGGTGTAGTACAGATCAGAGAAAACACTACTAGTAGTGACCACCATGCTGGTACTTCTTCTTTTATTCATGGAGAAGTCACTAGTACTAGTAGTGGTCATACTCATGCATATCTTACTCAAAAGTTGATCATGGTTGTCACCAGTGGCCATAAATATGATTCTACAGTGATGGGACGGGCACGGAGATTGCGTGTGCTTAGTAGGAACCGGTTTCCTCCTCCTCAGCCGAATCCATTGCTACAACACATTCCTTCGGTTCCTCCTGCTGCTGCTCCTGCTCCTTCTATAACTCCTCCTCATTGTAAAAAAAAGAAATGCAACTTGGACTAGATTTTTCAGGTATACCTTCGTACTTCATTAATTCATTGACCATACGACATATTGGTGACTGCGGGCGAGGCCTTATGTTCATAAATTCAGTAATGGATGCCAGGGTATATTTGTTAGAAGTAATGCAGTTGATAGATGTTATGTTTCTCAAAGTTGAGCGTAGTTGAATTTTAGTTATTATCCATTCTCCCCCCCTGCCTCTGTACAAAAAAAAGAAAAAAAAAAAAAAAAAAAACCATTCGAGCCCTCTAATCTCTTTTCACTTTTTTAACTTCAGTCTTAGATTTTTGTTGAATAGTTAATTATTTTTAGATTGGTTCTTTAAGTTATTTGTTCAGTTGTTTTGCAATTTCTGTTTGGATTATTCATCTTTAACTATGGCTTTTGATCATATCGAAGCAGCAATAGCACCTTCGGCGACAACAACAACATCTTTAACAACATCAATATCATCAGCTACCTCAACTGCAACAACAACACCAATTAGTTACAAACCCAAGACTCCGATTCCAGATTCTGCCAGATTCCGGGGATCTTTGTTATCGTAGTTTAGTTAATTACAGTAGAAATTAAGGGACAGCTTTATTATTTCTTGGTAGTGCAAGACTAAAGAATATATTTACATATATGCAGACTCAGCATTTCCACATGTTTCTTATCTTTTGGATGCTAATTACAGCATTTTATACTGCGAACACACTGTATATATCTCCCGTGATATGTAGAATATAATCATACGACACGAAATAAGGAAGGGACAAATCACTAGATAAATTAGGCAAAAATAATAATTATGGCACTACCATATCATGAACGCCGCCTTTCTCTTTCACCTTCAGGGTTCTGATTGTTTAAAATGGAAACATAGAGCGGAAACTAAGGTCAATTTATTTTATTTTCTTGCAAAAGAAAAGCTGTATTAAAAAGAAAAATGCGTGTACAATGGAAGTAGAGTCAAGCAGAGGATCCGATCAGAGATGATGATCATACTCCTGACAAAGAACAACAAGAAGAACCAGGGTCAATTAAGCGGTTGGAATCAGTATGTTATAAGAGTTTGCAACTCGGACCGAGACAAACTCCTAGTCCTAGTGATGCTAATTGAAAATACGAACAATACTAATAAAGTAGAAATCATAAACACGTACTGGTTTTCTTCTTCTTTGTTCTTATTTGCTAGTATATCATGATCCAGTAAGATCCAGACGGACGATTAGGCCATTGATGAACAGGGCAGAGATGGTGGTTCATCCAGATACTTTCGTGCAACATTGGCAAGTGTTGTTTTCCAAAAAATTAAGGGATATTTCAATATAATTTGCAGCAGAAATTGGAAAATCAAACCCAAGATTTTCTTCGCATCTAACTAAACAAGCTAGTTCGGCAGGAAGATCTGGAACGGGGTTATACGGGATCAGAGCGCAAGTGTGGAGACCTCTATATCACAACAACAAGAACATGGCAACAAAAAAAAAAGAAAAAAAAAAGAGGTTAACAGACGACAATACAAAACAAAATCACAGACAAAAAGAGAAATAGAAGGCATCCAATCCAATAAGAAGGGTACTTACTCGTTCAGATATTGATTATCCACGCAACATGTGCACCAGTTTTTGTCTAAGAATGACAATGAGTGTTCATGATATTTCCACCACACAATCGGAACATCCGGGCCAAAGTGATTTCGACACATGAAATCACAGCTAAGATCTGTAAACGGGACCTCGGTACATTTGACACCATCCACACCTCTATATCATAACATCAAGAAAACAACATCAATAGATAAGTAAAGATTCAAAGACGATGATAATAATTAATAAAAACATAAACAAAAATGAAGAAGAAGAAATATAGCAATTACTCAGAATTCATCAAAGCAGCCAAAATGAAAATGAGACCAATAAAAAGTGGAGAGAAACAGAGAGAAGTAGTTTTCGACATGGTTTCTAGTGCAATGACTTTGAGAAAACTACGGCTTGAGGGTATGAATTCCAAATACCAAGGACCTATTTATAGAATTAAATCAATGTCAATGAGCTTTAATGCAGTAGGTATACCTCTAAAATGAATTATTCATCTCGATTATATTATACAAATCGATTCCTTCATTCTTGATTAGTATAGTAAAATATACCACAAAAAATGATATTAGTGGCAAATTAATTCAAAATATTATCGATCATATGTCGTATGAATTATTCTAGACCAGATGGATTCAATAAGGCCGACCGTTGTGAAAACGTAACAGGCACCATTTTTTTTTCCAATACACTAGAAATTTTACAAATCAATATAGATCTTATTCATTCATCCAGATATTAAATACTCGATCAATTAATTACGTACATTTTAAAATTATTGAATCTAAGGTCTCCTTTGAGGTTGAAAATATTATTGGTAACAAGGATAGTGTTGATAGTGACTCGATTAATAATCACAAAGTCATCTAATATTTAGTACTAATAATGCGTAGAATGAAATTGCATTTCGAATCAATGTATTGACATTTATATGCACAAATAAGATCGGCAGGACCATCGCTAACGAAGCTATACATTGTAACAACAAGAACAACAAGAACTTTAGGACAAGCAAAATTGGTTTAACTTGTCGGATGATTAGTCCCCAATCACATGACGGATGATCATAGCACATTGGGACGTGGAGCAACAACTAATCGTATAAAAATATACAAGCTCAAATTCAATACGTAATAAATGTGGAATATAGTATACCACAGTAACATTAGGCTCGCACGATCACAGCACATTCGGATATGGAACTACTACATAAACAATAACGATACAGCTCAAGCCTCAAGGTCTATATGCAATAAAGAGTTCTGTTATCGTTCACTCGATTGCATCACAATACAATGAGCATATAATTTTAAACCGTCAAATTTGACGTCCATATATGTGTATCTCAAAATCCAACGTATTAAAGGTGGATTTTTGTTGTGTACTCGAGCACATGATAGTTAGTATATATAACAAAATTAGTTCTCAATCACATGACGCGTGATCCTGGTTCATGGGATAAAAGATCTACATATAACCCAAAGCCAATATGCGATTGAGGATTTATTTTATTATACCAAAATTAATTAGTCTGCCTATTATTCATTTTGATCAGGAACAGAACTGAACATATCTGTGGCTTTTGATGGGGATATAATTGAGTTTTATGCTTGCTACTTTGAAAAAAATTAGGCTTATGTGAAGATGGGTGTTTTCTGAAAAATAAATGTTTAACTACTGTACGTCGCCACTTCTATCATGTTAAGTGGCTCTCTTGGTCAGGTTTATTCTCCCCAAAGAGGGATAAAGCAAGGGATCCTTTGTCTTCCGGTCTTTTCATGCTTTATACAGACTCTTTCTCTATGTCACGTCTGTTTTTTTTGTTATGATTGTTTGTTGTTTATTGGGTTGAATACCAGTGATTGTAGAAAAATAATGAGTTCCGGATGCATTTGACACCGTTAATCACACCTCTATATCATATCAACACGACCTTACTTTATTTGCTATCTCTAAAAAACTTCCCAGTAAATGTCACCAATCTAAATCTTATATAGGTCTAACAAAATCTTATACAGGTCTAAGAACATTGATCTCTTTTAGAGATGAATAAAACAATCAAAATTGGCGACTAATTGAATTAAGAGTGAAGAGAAACAAGTAGTTTTAATATGGTTCCAGCTCCGGTAATAATGTTTACTACTGCTCTAGGATTGACAAAAAAAAAATACTCTTTGCCGATCTTTGGTCTCATCCTCCAGTTGGAGCGGTAGAAATCGACATTGCAATATCTTTTGATAACCACACTAACAATGGCTCTATTGCACTTGTTCAAAGGAGTGTGAATTACATGATAGCTCACCTTAAATCTCGTGTATGACCAAAGTCAAAGTCAAGAAGGTGAAAATTGTTTTTTCTTCTTCTAGAACAAGGTTGTTAAATCGTGAATCGTTTTTCATTTTTTAAGAATCGAATCGTATGTTGAATAGTGAATCGAAGATTCATGGTAAATCTCTAAATACATATATGCATATCGGAGTTATAGATCAATAAGTTTAATTATATGTTATTAGTATTATAGATATGAATTATAAAGAATATATAACATAATTTAGTCTTCAGATCAGTGGTAGGGCACTTAATTAGGTGGACATGATCCTTGAGTTCGAATCTTGTGCTCTAGTGCGAGTCAAAATGTCTCAAAATAAATAAATAATAATAATAATCACATGGAAAGAACAGTTTTTGATTTGTCTGACTTATGAATCGGTGCAAATCGCATGAGCCAAAATGTGAATCGTAAGATTCACAGTCGAATCAATTCATAGTTAAGATTTGAATCGTTTTGGAAAATTTTGAAGAGAATTATAAGATTCAAATCGTAAATCGTAAGATTTTAAAAACCCTGTTCTAGAATACTAGGTTATGACAATGGTGGACCATCCACCATAATCACATATACCTCGAGGTCCACCATTGTCGTAACCTCGACGCGGCATCAGTACTCCATTTTGGACTTATCCTGTCGGTGAAAACTACACAATATTTTTAATGACGACGTCCTTAGCGCTGATATCATCATCCATTAAAATGATAGGCAGATGCCACTATCAGTGCCCGCTCCCCATTGAGCCATCTTTCCCTCTAATATAATCGGCTTGGATTTCGTGTCCAATATTAACCAAATAAAGGAGGCCTGGCCTATATAATTAATTAACATACGAACATGACTGGATAATAAACAAGTAGGACTTGCATGTTTATTAAAAGTATAATGCTAATGTAATTCGATTTTCGGACTTCGAACGTAAGTTTCTCCGCAAAGCACTAATAGGCTTAAGAAAATTTAAGCACTATAAGTCAATTTCCTGTTTACTTCCGTTAGTGGAAACGACTGGAGGAGGACTGAGGTGTGCACGATCACTAAATACACCACTTATTGAACCGGCTGATAAAATTGATTGGACATCAGTGATCTCGAATAACAAAGATAACAAAGAATTTTGTCAGTGATTGCGGCAGGGTAAGTGGCACTGTGTGGACGGATTAGATTAGTAGGACTCTCAAGTCTCAACAATATGTAATCAAAAGTCTTTCACTTTCAGATTCCACCCAAACAAATTCCTTACTCGGTTCCTAGTTGCTTCGTAGGTTGTTTAATGAAAAAGATAATCATTTTTTAATTGCACCCCAACAATATGAAATTTCTTTCTCTTTGGAGAAAAGCATACTTAGGTCACTTTCCAGTACCTATAAGTATAACAAGCAGACCTCGATCGGTAAGAGAGTCTTATACAGTGTCTTCTTAACAATCTAGTGGTTGGCAATGGAGAAAGTCTTGATCCTTATCGTGTTATTGGGTTTGTTGACATTCGTTACTGGAGCTCCTAAACATGCTTTAATTACAAAACTTCCTGGTTTCAATGGAAGTTTTCCATCTAAACACTACTCTGGGTAAGTCATAAGCGAGTAATAGTCTTTTGGTGAAAGTCTGGGTAAGTCATAAGCTAGTCTTTGGTGAAAATAAATAAATTTCTTATTATTACGTACATTATTGTTAATTATTTTATTAGCTATACAATAGCAGTAAAATCATCATTTTTGGATTTAGTGATTAGGATTATTTTGGAAGAGTCTAACAAATATATTTCAAGTTGCTCAAGAGTGAATTTTGAGTAATACTATTTTTTTATACATAGTCTGCGCATTCTTAGGATTCCACGACCGACGTCTTGATAATCTATCTATTTTAGATTCCAGGATATCTCACTGAAGATCGACTAAAATTTATGATAATTTATTATTTATTTCTATTTATTTTTAGTATTGACAAATTTCGGACAATGATTTTTTGACATCATCGCTCAGTAACTTTACTAATTTATTTTGGTCTTCTGTATTTTATTTCAAACCATTTTATTTTTAGTATTGACGAATTTCGGACACTGATTGTTTGACATCATCGCTCAATAATTTTACTAATTTATTTCGGTCTTTTGTATTTTATTTCAAACCATTTTATAGGTTACTTGTTTGATTTATGCTCCGCTGAAGTTTTATGGTGAAGAAAGATTTATGGAAAAAATTATTATTATTATTTTCTTAGCAATATTTTAATTTTTTGTGTAGAAAAAATAAATAATTTTTGAATTTATTGATTAAGATAATTTTAGAAGAGTCTAACCAAAGGAGCCGTAACATGGTAAACAAAGGTCTTATATGCCGGTAGGAAAATTACAGAAACTTGATCCCACAAAGTAGAAAACAGGAGCTGGAATCCAATGGTCCCGGTGTGCCTCTCGACATTGGGATAGAGAGTGGGGATGAGTGGGCCCCGCCACCCTCTTACAGGGTGCACCTCTAGGTGCTATGATTCGGTGGGTGAATCATTTTCGGACAAACAAAGGTGTTAGGTCTCACTGTCACCAATGAGCTATTAGTCAAAAAGTACTTTGGCCACATCTGTAATCCTCAAAAGGTCGTAGACCAGGTTCCTGTGAGGTGGACCAATCGAACAAGGCCCTCACGGGAAATACTAAGGTCAGACGTACTTAAACAAAGTTATAAAAGCAGGGGCAGAGATTACTCTGGTGGCATTTTTATTGGGGATATACGTTTCTAATATATGACGAATTAATTTCTATTGTCTTTGGTTTTGTGTTTGTTACTTGTTCGATTTATGTTCCGTTATAGTTTCATAATTCTCTTTTAGCGTTGCATACTCTTCCTTCATTTTTTTTTTTCTTTCAAATTCTATAGCTTTTATCTGGTGTTTTTGTGAACGTGGTGTTTGATCAGATATGTGACTATTGATGAGAAAACTGGGAAGAATTTGTTCTATTACTTCGTAGTTTCAGAAAGAAAACCATCTGAAGATCCCGTTGTTCTTTGGCTTAATGGTGGACCTGGTTGTTCTAGTTTGGACGGATTCATTTATGAGCATGGTATATATTCAATGGACTTTCCACTGTTGATATTAATTTTCATTTAAATTTGTTCATACTAGTAAAAGCATATAAAACCCCTTGTATTTTTTATTTTTTTTAATGCTTCAAAAAAAAAAAAAAAAAAAAAAAAAAAAAAATAACCATGCTTTCTGGAAATCTTATACTTAGCTTTTATGAGGAGAACTGGACGTTATTAATCGAATCACATCGCGCCAATATATCTGCATTTCTGCTGCATTATTGTAGGTCCATTTAATTATCAAGCGGCAAAGACTCGTGGAGGTCTCCCTCAACTACAACTTAATGCATACAGTTGGTCTAAGGTATTAGAATCTGTAGAACTTCAATAGTCAACACTACTCTATAGTTATCAAATTATGGTTTTGTAGAGTGCAACAACCGTGCAAGTCAGTCGGTTCATATTTTGGGACCTTTTGCATGTCAGGTTTCAAATATTATCTATTTGGATGCTCCATCTGGTGTTGGAATGTCTTACTCCGATAATAAGAGCGATTACAAAACTGGTGACAGAATGACTGCTATTGATTCACACGCATTTTTGCTCAGGGTATACCATATTTTTGAATGTGCAAGCAACTTTTACATGGCAAGAACTTCTAAATACTGATTATATTGAAAAAGTAATTTTCATGTGCATATATATATGAACTCATTGCTCAGATAACATAATTTGAATCTTTTTTTCGTGATGTGTTTCCGTGCAATAAGTGGTTCGAGCTATACCCGGAATTTCTCTTGAACCCATTTTACATCGGTGGGGAGTCCTATGCTGGGGTGTATCTGCCTACTCTTGCTTCCGAAATTGTCACAGGTTTTTCTTTCTTTTTTCCCTCGCTGGTTTCACAAATGCTAAGGTAATATTATGGCGACTAAAGATATGAATTTTCACAGGGCTTGATGCCGGTACAAAGCCTGTCCTCAACTTTAAGGTTTGGATTTCTTATAAAGTAGAAAACTCAGTTTCTGGAGCTTTTAATTTAATCTGAATTGAACTCAAAAACTTATTGCTGCAGGGTTACATGGTAGGAAACGGTGTTACCGACGAGGTTTTTGATGGAAATGCTCTTGTGCCGTTTGCACATGGAATGGCTCTTATCTCGGATAATCTATTTCAGGTGAGACGGAGCAAACCGACATTTCTCCGGTGATAATTCACAAAATAGGCGCAACATTAGCTGCATTTCACGGTTAAGTCTCTTTTCGTATATGAAAATGTGACGTGTTAGTGAGGCGTTTATATATAAAATAACTGCTTCACATGCTGCAGGATGTTACTACTGCCTGTAATGGAAGCTTCTGGAGTTCAACAAACAGCATATGTTCAGAATTGATTGAGAAAGTCTATCAAGTAAGTTTATTTTCTAATCAAGTTCTCGATTTTGAACTTCAGTTCAGAATGGTTGCCAAAAATGTCTGGAAAAAGTAACCACTAACCATAATCTGATGTTGCTCAATTTGGTTATTTCAAGGTTACTGATATCTTTGGTTTGGTGGTTTACTTTCAGGATGTTGCTGATCTAAACATTTATGACATTCTTGAGCCATGCTTTCACAGTACAGAAGCAAGGGAATCTAATACAAGTCACCCAGCGCTACCATCTAGTTTCAAGAATTTAGGTGTAACCGAAAGACCTCTTGCTGTGAGGAAAAGGATGTTCGGTCGTGCTTGGCCTAATAGAGCTCCTGTTAGACAAGGACTTGTTCCAACTTGGCCACAAATCCTCCACGAAAGTGTTGGATGCTTTGTAAGTTCTTTTTTCTACTGTCTCGGGAATGGATGATTTTGACTAGCTATTTCTCTTCAGAATAAACGTCGCAGCTTTCTTTCGGTGTAGGTGTCACAAAGACTTTTAACTTATTACGAACTACTGGAACTGCCTTGGTTTAGATTTTCATTTCTCACCTTTTTGCTATGTCAGAATTTGTTGTTGATATATTCGAATTTTGTAGGATAATGAAGTCGCGCCTTCATGGTTAAACAACAAAGCAGTAAAGAAAGCAATTCATGCCAAGGTGCACCAGAATTCTTTCGTCTCAAACTGAAGTGACATTTCTTTATTTTACTGAAATCCGATTTGTAGCCTAACGTGTCTAGTGCTAATCCTAGGAAAACCTTAAATGGGAGTTATGCACGGACAATATAGAGTATTATCACGACTTAGGAAGCATGATCCCTTACCACAAGAACCTTACTGCCCGCGGATACCGTGCACTTATATTCAGGTACTTTCGCCCAACTGTTAGAAAAAGTTTATTCTTGAGCTAAACTGATCTTATTTGCTTTCATACATGAGTCCCAAATTAGAGGGTTGACTTTTAAAGAATATGTTCTTGATTTTTGAAATGCAGCGGTGATCATGATATGTGTGTCCCTTACACCGGGAGTGAAGCATGGACTAGGTCACTTGGATATAAAATCGTCGATGAGTGGAGGCCTTGGTTTTCCGACGATCAAGTTGCTGGGTATGTTAATATCAGTTTCTGTGAGGAAAAGTTTATATTTCCTAGCAATCGTAGTTCTTGAAGTTTAATAAACAAGCAATAACTGGATAAAGTTTCTGAACTCAAATTGATTATCTGACACGCAAAATGAACTCTTCTTTCTCATAAGATCGGCCGTTTCCATTTTCATGTTTCAGGTATACTCAAGGCTACGACCATAATCTCACCTTTCTCACTGTGAAGGTAAGAGAATAAGAAACTCTATTTGCTATTGTTCTTCCTAATGTGAAGACCAAAAACCATATATAGCCGAAGATATTAAGAACAGAACACGCAGAACTGAAACAATCCCCGGCCAAACTATCCTCATCTTATGAAAATAGCTTTTGTTGATTTAAGGTTCTGTAATCTTGTTTTAAGATTATATAATTTCTCTTCTTGTGTGTAGGGATCTGGACATACTATTCCTGAATACAAACCCAAAGAGGCGTTGGCGTTTTTTACAAGATGGTTGGCCGGGGAAAAAATTTGAGAGAAGAATTAAGGGACTAGTAGCGTCTACGGACCATGTAGATGCTAGAGTTTTCTGTCTAGTCTATGTAGAAGCTGAAATTGAGATGGAAGTTCCCAGAAAGTACAACAAACTGTACTCAAAGAAGAAAATGTTGATTTATTTTGTTATTCTAGATAATTGCATTTTAATTCCCTAAGGCAGGTTTGGGTGCCAAAAGTTCTTTCTATTGCCAAGTCTTACGCAAGTTACGCCCCATCCTCTGCTGATGGTGGCACTGATATATTACTGCTTAAATGTAATATGCTGATGGCAAACAATTACTGAGTCTTTCACACTGAATATCTAGTTTCTTAATTAAAACTTTGTTTCAAGAGAAAAAAATCCTGGCATTTTTAGGGGCCACTCAAAAGGATTTAGGGGCCAACAATAAAACAAAAAAGGTCACCCAAACGTAAATTGTAACCAGCCCTTATCTCGCGTAATTTATAATGGCAAAGTTGCCCTTACATAATCGGTAGATAATATATAATTTGTAACCTCCGAATACATTCGGTAGACAAAATATCACCCAAACGTCCGAATGTAGTCGGTGCAGTATTAGGTGAGGTGTAACACGAGTGTACGGATACAACGTACGCTTCCGTTGGCTAACCTTCTATAATGGCCCTTGGAACCACCTAGAGCCATGGGATGGTTGGTTTTGAACTTGTCATATTCGGAAGATATGTCATTTGCATAAACCTTCGACTATACGATGGCCCAAAAATCAGAATTTTGGAAAAACCTAAATTTTGTAAATAGGCCAGATTCGGATGATAGGTATATTTAATAACCTTCCGATTTTGTAAATTGGACAGATTCGGGAGAAAAGTTTAGTCCATAATCTCCCGATTGTGATTCAAAATTCAACAGTTTCATGTTGTTATATTTGACTCCACTATAAATCATCGATAAAATCATAAAGATAACTAAAACACCATTCATAATCCATAAAACTATTCATTCACAAACCACAAACGTAATGTAAGAACTTATAATCCGATCCAAACCTTAAACACCACATAATCCAACACAAACTATAAAACACATCTAACTTAAACCACTGTCATTTATTTCTTTCCTCGGACTTTACGACCATGATTACCTCCAAGACCTGCACGGGTAGGATGACGACTTTCAGCTTGGTACCACTTGGTTGTCCTTCTTCTTGGGTGCCACTTGGTTGTCCTCCTTCTTGTACTCTTGGAAGTGGAACAATTTCATCTTGGGGTTGTGGAGAAATTTGTTCTACACCTTGTGGAGTGCCTTGTGGAGCACTTGTTTCTTGACCTTCTTGAGTGCCTTCTGGAGCACTTGTTTCTTGACCTTGTATAGTGACTTGTGGAGCACTTGTTTCTTGATCTTCTTGAGTGCCTTGTTGAGCACTTGGTTCCACAACTTCTTGAGCACTTGAAATTCCCTTAACACTCCTTTTTATCCTAGCACTAGCCGACACTTTCTTACTTCCTTTTACACGATCCCTTAAGTCAGGTTGCTTAGATCGACTTTGCCTAAACAACAAAATAAAGAACAATAGTTTTACAAACTACACAATCAGAAGATAAAGTAAAGACACAAAACCCGAATGTCTACATTCGAAAGTAACAACAAAAACTTTGTTCCCGAATACAAAACATTCGAACGGTAATCCCTAATATTGTCTACCGAATATGCATCAATTGGAGTTCAGGAAACTCTAAGTTTTATAGCCTATATAATCGGATGTAAATAGTATTAGTTTCTACCGAATACAATCTGGCCCCAAAATGTTTTCAGTTTGAACATTTTATAATCGGAAGTATATCACATACGAATTCCTTCCGAATATATACCGGCCCCAAAATGGGATTTTGCCAAAATCACAATCTATGACAATTTTTCAAAGTATATATTCGGTAGTAAGTGAATTTCCAAATACTATGTCCCTATATCAATATATTCGGAAGTAAAAATAAATATTAACCTCTGAATATATCCATTGAAAGTTACAGGAAGAAATGATTCATGATATTTGGGAGTAAACCTATAAAACTATATCCCGAATACTGTCGATGTTCTTCAGAAATGAAGAACACGACTATATTCGGAAGTTTAAGACACATGCATATCTCCCTAATTTGGTAAAAATCAGAAAACCCTATAAAAAAAATTATCGATTCGTAGAATTAAAGCGACATAAACCCAAAAATTGATAGAAGCTTACCTAATTGGGGCCATCTAAAGTTGTCGGAGTGTTTGACTAGCAGATTCGCCACCACCAACTACTCCTGCCGCTGCATTTCCTTCGGCTTCGACGAGGAAGAAGTGAAACTGATTTTGAAATGAAAATGAAATTGGTTTTTAGGTTTTTAGGTTTTATTACTGTAAGGGCATTTAGGTAACTTCGGGAGTCCTATAGGGTATCCCTTAACTAGTACCCTTGGATGGGTATAACCTAATGACCCCTAAATCCTTTTGAGTGGCCCCTAAAAATGCCAGGAAAAAAAATCAACATCCCCCTGACCGCATTAATGGGAATTCAGACAATACGCAAAATGGCTTTTTCATAAGGCTTTTTCTACTCTACCAAGAACGTACTGCCTTTTTACTATCTGACTGTTTCGTGTATCAGGAAATCATATCCGAAATCAAGGTCAAATTTTTGAGTTGTAAGCATTCGGTAAACACATATGGAAATGATTCCCGTCCCGAGAGTTTCTCCCGCAACACACACTAGTGGGATCCAAAACCCAACCCCCTCCTATAATTCTCTGGTGTGGACCCTAGGGCTGTGTGTATCGGGAGCTTTCTCGGGAAAATAATTCGATGTGTATCATCTCCCTTAACACATGTACATAAGTAGCGGATTCATTTATTGAAATGGAACATTTAGAATACGCAACACAGTTTGGCTAAGTTAGGCTAGATAAATAACGGAGATAAATCTACGGTAGTGGTGTGTTCACCTTAAATATTATAAGTGCTCTATTAATTACTATTTCACTAATTTCTTTCATTATGGAGTGTTTCACTAATTGCTCAATGTAAATGATATATTAATTTTTATCATTATAGATATTTTCTTAATTAATTAATCTAAGAAATATTTATTTCCATTAGAAAATTATTTTGATAAAAATAATACTAATTGATATTTCTGGCGGTAGTGGTGGTGGAAGCAGTGGATACGGAAACATTAGTGGTGGTCAGGGCCGGAGCCAAGCCCAGTTGTAATTATTTTTGGTCATTTTTCATAAAATGGGTTTCAAATTCCATTTTGCACCCGTACCCAACTTTTCAATTTTTTTTGCTTCCCCTTTTTCAGAATCCTGCCCCCTCATTTGCTGGTGATACGGTGGAAGAAGTAGTGGACAATATTGGTAATTATGTGTCGATAACATTGTATCGTGAAAGATGTGGTTGGATGTTTTAGCACGATTGATAAAGACCATATATTTCAGGGATGATACCAAATCATATAGGGGCAAAATGTTTATGATCTCTGGATCAACCAAATGGAACATAACTCTGCTATCTTTTGTACCATATCATATAAACCATAATTTGTTAATGTTAAAATAAAATTGATTGCATTACAAAAGAGAATATTTGTACTGAAAAATAAATAATGAAATAAATTAATTGATGTGCTAATTTTGTTCAATCTAAACCTTATATGTGGTGTTTGTGATTAAAAATTAGAATTACGCCCAACAACCTACAGGGGGTGGGCGGCAGTGGCAGAAATCGGCATTGAGGGGGCTACTTTTTAAAACACAAAGAAACACGTAAACTTTGGTGGACTAAACCCTAAATATAGATGGGCAAAGTACTACAAATATTTTTATGTAATAAATAGAATTTTAGGGGAGGGGGGTAGAGCCAAGTTATTCAAACCTTGGCTCTGCCACTGGGTAGTGGTGGAGAAAAAAATGGTATCATACAGTTTTGTGGTAGTAGCGAGTATTGGTAAGTAATAATAGATTATGTAAATTCCATAACACCACAAAGCGTGTCCATTGTAAAATATAAAATGTGGTTGATTGTTTTAATGTTAAAATGAGATCGGATAAAAACATGTCAATTAGAAGAAAAAAATACTAGAGTCAACTGTCATGTTATTTACTAACTGCAGACGAACTACACGAATCAAGTTTAAAATATATGAAATTACTTATTGTTGAGCCGTGCTGTTACGACACGGATTATATTATAGTAATGTACCAACAAGAGAATAAGAGAGTTGGCAACTGAAACCGAGATCTTAATGATGTTATAGTTTCGAGTAAACCCCTAAACTCCTAAGATAGTTGGCATTCCACCTGCCACACCACCAGGATCTCTCCTGTAATATAAGAAGCATCATCTTCTACACGAATTTTAAAACATAAAATTCAGATTATGGATCTCTCCTGCAACGTAATTAGATGGATTAACACCAACTCATCTAAAATTTTGATTCCTAAGTGTTGGATATTTTCAATATTTTCAAAACTAATTCGGTTTCCAGAATTTTCTACAGTCGCGTCTCTTCCTATTAATGGATGATGACCTTTTAAAGCGTATGTTGGAGATGAAAGGACATCTCCAAAATGCATGAAACCCTCTATAAATTGCGAAGAATTCTTCCCATCAAGACACATCAAAATCAATCTGTTTTTCTTCTTCTCTAATGGCGTCATCAGAACCTTATAAAGTGTGTTCTTGGTCAGGTCAAGGAAGTACAATCCTTGAATCCGATTACAGTGTTAGGGCTTCATTGAATCCTGAAAGCATAATTCGAGAGACTTATTGTACTCGCCAAGTTAATTGAGAAAAGTCGAATTATTGTCTAAAAGAATCGAAAGAGCCTTAAAATCAAGGGTACACAATTCTTCTGTTTTGTTTTCATCCTCTAGTTTTAACTTAATTTTCCAACACTAAGATCACATCATCCTCTCATGTGTCCTTCGTATCAAACTTAGAATTAATTAAGAAACTTCTTTGTTTCTTTTACACGAGATATGTCACATTCCAAAATAAGCATATCATCAACATACAAGCAGTGAATTACACATCAAGAATAATAATGCTTACTATAGATACATTTACATTTATCAGCATCATTAACAACAAAACCATATGATACAGCTACTTTTTCAAACTTCTGATGCCATTGCATGAGAGCTTTCTTCAAGCAATTACATGCAAACCTTCTATTCTTGGCCAAGTAACATAAAACCTTCAATTAATTAGTTCCATATATTTCTCTTCTTCTAAATCACCATTTAGAAAAGCATTTTTGACATCCATTTGATGTATAATTAACTTGTGAAAAGATGCAAGTGCGATTAAACAACGAATAAATGAGATGCGAGAACCGGGAGCATATATATTAAAGTAATCAATTCCATGTCTTTGTTTATAACCCTTAACAACTTATCTGGATTTGAACTTATCAATGGAACCATTGACATTCAACTTTCTATTGAATACCCATTTACATCTAATAGGCTTTGCGCCTGGAGGTAAATCACAAATTATTTAAGTAATGTTAGATAAAAGTGAATTCTTTTCATCACTGATAGACTCTTTCCTAACATTAGTATTTCTGGAATTCATAGACTCAACGTGAGTTTTAAGATCATCCTCAACATGCATAACATACTTAGTATACTAATAATTTCATTCTTACTTCCTTCTACAAGATATGTTACAAACTCTGGATCATAATTTTTCTCCATTCTTACTCTCTTACTCCTTCTAGACTCGATATGTTCAATAGGTCTTGAATTATCTTCCATGTCTTGAGTAGTAGAAAAATGTTTATCATTTTCATTAGTCGCCACAAATTCAAGAATAGGTAACAATGGGTCTGTGTGTTGTATTTGGGAACTGTTCATATTTAAGTTCTCAAAAAATCTTACATTCTACAGATTTTATAATCTCAAAAAGTGTCAAGGATTGAAAATTTGTAAGTGATATTGTTAAGTGAATAACCTACAAAAGCACATTTATGAGCCATATTTCCTAACTTAGGTATTTTAGGATTTGGCTTCCTAACATATGCTAAACAACCATATCTTTTCAAATTTGTTTTATGTCAAACCAAAATTCATAAGGAGAAATATTCTTCCTAATCAAAGGAACTCTATTCAAAATATAACATGCAGATAACATAGCTTCACCCTGCAAAGAATTAGGAAAATTAAAACTAATAAGCATAGCATTAACCATCTCAACTAAAGTTCTATTTTTTCTTTCAGCAATACCATCTTGTTGAGGTGTATAAGGTGCAGTAAATTGATAAATTAATTATCCATGCTCTTGACAAAAGAATTTAAATTCGATAGTATTCACCACCATGATCAAAACTTAAAACTTTAATTTTTTGTCTTAATTGTGTCTCTACTTCTGCTTTCTATATTTTAAAAATATCAAAGACATCATCCTTAGATTTCATCAAGTAAGTATATGCATACAATCATCAATAAAAATGCACAATATTTATTTCCACCATGAGTCATGATTTTTAAGATCACCAACATCATTATGTGTTAATTCAAGCAGGGCATAATTTTTTACAACAAATTTAAAAGATATTCTATGTATTTTTGCTTGCACACAGATTTCATATTTAGAAACATCATCAAAATTAAAGTCAGAAATCAACCCTAATCTTTTCATGTTTCTAGGAAAACCATAATTCACGAGTCCTAATCTACCATGCCATAAATCAATAGAGTCAACAATATAAGCAGAACCATTATTTATAAAATTAAGCTTAACCATCCCATTATAAGAGTATCATTCTCTAACAAACGTACCATTTTTGGATAATATAAACTTATAACACTCATAGGTCGTCTTGAATCTAGCCTTGTTAACAAGGTCTCCAGAAACAAGGTTTTTCATAATGTCAGAGACATGCACACATTAGCAAGAGTAATAGTCTTTCCCTAAGTAAACGAGAGTTCAACATTGCCTTTGCCATTTACTTTGTTGTGCAGGTTTTTTGTAGAAGTAATTTCGTTTCCTTCTCCAGTAACTGCTTCGTATGTCTCGTAAAGATTTCTATCCTTACAGATATGAATGGTTAAGTCACTATCATACCACAATTCACTACTATTGTTAGCAAGAACATTGGTGGCTTGCACTAAAGTCAAAGGTTTGTCATCGACCATATTCGCATCATTTTTATTTTATTTCTTTCTTTGACAACAGTCACGAGCATAATGGACGGATTTCTTAAAGAAGTAGCATTCAGTATGCTTCTTATTCTTCTTGTTGGTATTTTTCTTCTTAAACTGAGTATCATTCTCGGGTTTCAAAGAAGTCTTAGATTCTTCCACACTATTACCATGTGAATAGTTTTCAATTTGCTGACTATCCTTAATCTCTCGTTTACGAGAGTCCTCTTCAATACGAAGATGACGCTGTAAACCTTATGCGTCATAGTCAGTTTCTGCATGCTTAACTTTTTTCATGTAATCATTCCAAGAAGAGGGGAGATGAGAAATAATAACCCCGACAACGAATGAAGATAAAGATCAATACTATCATTCATAAGATGATTAACAATAAGTAAAAGTTCATTGACGTGGGAAATAATTGACTTACTGTCAACCATTTTAAAGTGCATGGAGTTCAATTTCTTATTGTTTGCTTCAGAAATCTTGTATTTGTTATCAAACCTAGTCCATAAATCCTTTGCTGATGAAATACTTCGATGGCCATTGTAAACACTACTCTCCACAACATCCAAAATATGACCATGGCACATGAAATCATCTTATTGATGCTTCTTTCGCCTGGCCTTCAAGTCATCAGTGTCTTTGTCTGTTATGGCAGGAATTTCCTCCAAACCATCTTCAAGGATATACCGCAACTTGATGCTTTTACTAGTTAGTCCCTGTAAAGCTCCCGGACGGCGTATTTTTTTGAAAAGGGGCCCTCGGTAACGAGACATAAAAACTCCTTTTTTTATTTACAGAATAAACCTAAATTAAGACCGCAGCTGGGCCATCCTGGATTTTAACCGGAGACCTCGCCCGTGAAGTAAATCATTGCACCTACGATCCAACCAATTGGAAGAGAATCAATAGATTCTTTTTCGGGAGCGATTCATCCTTCCCGAACGCAACATACAACTCTCCATTGTACTGCGTTCTCCAAGTGTGCTTGTTCCTCCCTTCTTCTGTACCATGGCAAGTCTTTGTGAAATAACTCTGATGAGAAGAAAAAAGAAGGCATTAAGAGACCTTCCTTGCCCAACCCTAGACACTCTAGGATCTTTTTTCAAACCTTCCGGGAAAAGCATGAAAAAAAGGCTCGAATGGTACGATCCCTCTATCACCCTTTTAATTCTGGGGTGATGTCGTAGTTCTTGGCCTGTGAAGATGCATTGTTAGGTGCTTTATTTTCCCATTGAGGCCGAACCTAAACCTGTGCTCGAGAGATAGCTTTCCGTACACTGATAAGGGGTGTATGGATTCTCGAGAAGAGATGAGCCGTGGTGGTCCCCCCCGGACCGCCCGGATCCCACGAGTGAATAGAAATTTGGATCTACATTGGATCTCACCTAATCGCTCGAATCTGTTTTTTATTCATAGTTGGAAGTTCTTACTACGTAATAGATCCGCCATTTTTGAGAAAAGGAAAGAAGTCTTTTAAAGATTCCTTGAGTTCAAGGAAACATTATTAATCATGTAATAAAGTATAAAATAGAACAAACACAGAAAATACGGCTATAGGAATCGAATCGATTACCATCGCATTACAAATGCAATGCTCTAACCTCTGAGCTAAGCGGGATCACATAATAGATAGCTTCATAAGAGAGTTCAAATTCCCCGTACCATTTCCAGTAACGAGTTGCAAATCTCTTAGCATCACCTACTTTGATTGGCTTCTCATAAAACACTTTTATTATTACACTGTTAGCCCACTGATTGAATCCCTCTTGAATTTCATCTTCTTTTACTTCAATAACGCTAAATTGTGTTGGATAATCTTTGACAGATGATGATGAGAATTGTTGAGTTATTTGATTCAAGTCTTTAGATGAAGAAGCCATATAATAAGATAACCAGTTATTACATATAGGGAGGTGCACAGAACTGTTCAAAATATGGTTCAATATAGCAAGGTAATATGTGCAATATAGATATATGTTTTCCTCAATATCAAAGCAGGTGAAATAGATAATTTTTTTTGAAACAGGGATCGATTGATAAACAAATTGGATAATCATCACTTTAGCCATGACAGCTGGGAAAGAAACCTGAAGAAACAGACACCTAATAAACAGTACGTGTGAAATTTAATATAAGAGATAAGGTTAGATATATATGCAGGTGAAACTCAAATCAATGTTTGATACGTTTTATGCCAGAATCAAAAAAAGAAATGAACAAAACTATATTGAGTGAATATGTCAGAATCTCAAACCTGAGAAAGAAATCTAGAGAAGATAAGGATGAGATGAAATCCTGATATAAACCGCATAGGTTTATTTAGGACAGAAAAAAAAATTAGGTCATTAGAAAGCATGAAATTAAATCACAGAACATGATGATATACAATACAGAGAAGTGATTTGAGAGAGGGTCAGAGAAATTGATAAGAAAATCTCACTGATTTGGTAGAAATCACGGGTTTGACTTTGGTTGTCTTCAATAAATGCTATTAACTGACCTTGTTGAGTTAGGTAAATTGGAGTTTTGAATTAAAATATCATACTTAATGAAACTATGTAAATGAAATTTAATCTTAGATACGGTAGAAATATAGTTAAATTTTAATCGGGAAGCTATCATTTTAATTTTTATTTTTATTTTGAAGCATGGCTATCATTTCTTAGTTTATTGTAACTGATTAACTGATGGAGTAATTACTTTTCTTTATATAAAATTAATGGTTTTTCTCAAAAAAAGATTAAAATAAATAAAACACGAAATGATTGTGATGAAAGCTCTGCGGTCTGCTCTTTTAAAGAGAAGCAACATTTGAGATTATATGGATTGCCAATATGGCAACTTATTGTAATATTTTTAACATTCAGAACATGTAGAAATGAGAAAATTCGGGAATCTTGTTAAATTTATTTAATTCCAATTACTTTAACGAGAATATCTCTTGGTCTATTCTTTATCCTATTAGAAGCAACTCCAATAAGTCTATGTAAATCAGTTGATTTGATGTGCCAGGTGTATAGAAAAACTAAGTTTTGGACAGTGGGGAAATGGAATACCAAGGCAGAATGAGGGGACCTTCCCATGTTGGGTCAAGAATGTTCGAATTTACAACCCGATAAATAATCAAACCTTTCAAACATTCAACTCACACTAAAATTTAATCTTCTCTTGAATTGTTTCCACTAAAAATCCTTCTCTTGGAACGTCCTCATAAAGCTATTTCACTTTTTTGTGAAGCCAAATTTGAAGCTGATGTAAATAAAATATGTGGTTATTTTAAAAAATTTGAAAATGGTAAAAAGGAAAGAGTTGTGCAAGTTTTAGAAGTTAATCCAGGAAAATGCTTTGCTAAAAGGCAAAGAAAAGCTCCAGTTTTGAAACTTAACGACCGAAGTTTCAAAAACCAAGGAAAAACTGTTCAAAAGCGCGTTAAATGGAAGATACGTCAAATAAAGAGAATCAGGAGACCAAAGATTGTACTTTATTGAAATCATTATTTAAGTTCTTAAATTACTTTATTGTCTAAGTTTATATCTTGTAAAAGAAGATGCAGTAAAATTAATTAATGAAAACATTTAGACCTTAAATTAGATTTCTATTTAATTATATTTCGATTTCCATATAAAGTAACATGATTTCATACCGTCGGCAATAACACCAAACTACATTGGATTAAAACAACTAACATGGATTAAACCCAGGAACATACAACATAAAAGTTTCATAGCATTCGAAATGCTTAAACTCTATTTTGTTTTCCTCGACAAATTGGGCTTGAGCCATGGATTTCTGAATAATAAATAAACTACCAGTTAAGATGATTTTAATTAAACTATGATGGAATTGTTCAAAATGAAAACAAAGTTATGAAGATACTCACTAGTTTTTCGTTGGAGAATTATGAAGATACACACTAGTTTTTCGTTGGAGAATCCAGGATTATCATTGTGAACCATCCACAAAACTTCTGTATAATTTCTGACATCCTTATTGATGAGTGAAGATCTTAGTTTAAGGCTCTTGTTGGTTCTTAAATTTTCATTACACAGCGCTACAAACCTTTAAAACACACTTTCCCATAAATACTGATTGGTGATATTTCTTCTTACAACTTGTAGCCAACATCAAATAAGAGCAACATTCTGTTCCCTAGTAAAGAGAAGGAGAACCATTTGGGTGTAGTCCATATGTGATTGAAATGAATGATATTTAAGGATGTTTAAACAAGCTTCGTAAAGAAAAGGTTTGTCGTTAGTTTGCTACCATAACCATAGAATTCTTTGGATCACTTCATTTTGGGTTCCACCATTAAATCTATTTTGATTAGTTTGCATTACCTGAGCAAGAAATTTCGATTAATTTGCATCCACAACCATTAAAAATGTTTAGTACATACATCACAAGATCATTATTATGAACAACTTCATTTGTAACAGTGAAAGCATTAATTAGTGATCGTTTTAATTTCATGGAGATAAGCAGAAATGGGAAGAAAATCACGATGAATATGAATACTATGAAGTTGATTTCTACGCACAGAAGCATGACATGATTTCCAGACTAGATATTTTATCAAGTTTGATAGACACAAAATGAGCAATATTTGTAATAATGGAAGTGCGGTTGTAATATGATGGGAGTGACAATAATTCGACCCTACCCAAACAATTGGCGAGTACAATAGGTCAATGAATTATTGCTTCAGGATTCAATGAAGTCCCGACACCGTAATCAATTTCAAGAATTGTACTTTCTTGATCTGACCAGAAACACAGATTTTTTTTTAAAAGATTGGGTTTAAATCCCAGAGGTTATATTAAAGTTTAAACCTCAAAGAGGTCTACTACATTGTCTTAATTTCATGGAGATAAGCAGAAATGGGAAGAAAACCACGATGAATATGAATACTATGAAGCTGATTTCAAGGCACAGAAGCATGACATGATTTCCAGACAAGATATTTTATCAAGTTTGATAGACACAAAATGAGCCAAGGTTGCTAGGAAAAGAAAGAGAAAAATCCATGCACCCCTGTTGAGATTATTAGTTCCACATTGTCTGGGCATCTAAGATCCTGCGGTTTATAATCCCTTAGGGCCTCTCCACTCATCGCCAATTGGTTTTGAGTTGGATGCTCATATTCTAACATGCTATCAGAGCAGGCTATTTTTGACGAGTAATTGACCGCGCCTTACTCCGCGTCACCCGATTTATTGTCCACGTGTTAGACCCAACGAGGCTACACGTGAGGGGGCGTGTTGAGATTATTAGTCCCACATTGTCTGGGTTATCTAAGATCCTGCGCCATATAATCCTTAGGGACTCTCCACTCATTGCCAATTGGTTTTGAGTTGGATGCCCGTATTCTAACAACCCCGATGCTGACGAGTTTCGAATTCAGGTCGCTGGTATCATCACCCAACGACTTTACTAGGTATCATCACCCAACGACTTTACCACTGTCCCATGATGACATCTGCCAGAAACACAGTGTTACGATGATACTATTAAAAGAGAATAAAGCGATAAAAATAAGAATCACCATTATTTATAACGTATTCGCATGTATTCTAGATGCTTGTTCATCGCCAACAGATACTTCCAACAGGCATCGATGATAATTATCTTGGGGAAGAACACGTTGTTCGGATTCAAACCCAAATTGATTTGAATTAAAATCAGGTTCAACAATTTTACATAAATTAGGAACAGGTAACTCGTAACTAGATGGGTCCTACCATTTTGACTGGCGAGTTAGATGAGTCCGACAATTTTTGCATAAAATATTATTGAATATTGGCTGGACATTTTATTTAGCCGGCGACCACCTGGTTTTAATCGAAGTTCTCCATCCAAACACTACTATGAATTTTCCCAGCGAACAGTAATGTCGAATTAAAAACGATTAAAACTTCTGTTGTCAGTGATTTGCGGCAGAGTACTGGGACCGAATGGACGGTTGGGCTTTTAGCTCTCGCAATAATAATCAGAACAAGTCTTGGACTTTCATATCCCACCAAAACAAAATCCAAGCAAAAATTTTAATCTGCTCCTTCCTAGGTTGTTACGGAAAAACCTATGCAATCACACCCAATAACATGGATTTCTTCTTCTTTTGGAGTGTACTTCGTCACTTTCCACTGTGTACATAAGTATAACAAATGGAGCTTGATTGTTAAAAGAATCTTACACACAGTGTCTTCTGAAGTCTCAACTAGTTAGCAATGGAGACAGTCTTGATCTTTATCGTGTTATTGGGTTTGCTGACATTCGTTAATGGAGCTTCTAAAGGTGCTTTAATTACAAAACTTCCTGGCTTTAATGGAAGTTTTCCATCTAAACATTATTCTGGGTAAGTGAATATTCCTTTATGGGAAAAAAAGAAAGAATGTTTTATCGCTATTACATGTATTTAACTAATTATTTTCCTAGCAATTTTCAGATTTTACTGATTGTGGTAGTTTTACAAGGATTTAAATAGTTTAGGTGCTAGAATTAGAGGTTTTAATTTTAATACTTTAGGAAGGTTTTGGCGAAGATATATGTCGAAAGACATCGAAAACAATAGAAAATTGCTTTTATTCAATAAACTGTCAATTAAAACTTAAAGCGAAAAAAATAATCTTATTCAAATCTAATTCAAAAAGAACTTTAACTCTGAGCAAGAGGGAATAATTTAGGAATTGAAGTTTTAATATTTAGGGAGGTTTTAGGTTTTAATAGAGTTATCTAAATAAAAAGCCTCGTTGTATTTGTTTAAAGGATTTTTTTTATTGTGATTAATTTATTTATTTTATTCAAAAATTCATATTTAATTATTTCATTTTATTAAAATTTAATTTTTATTCATAGTCTACCAAAGTTTGAACACTAAACTCTTCCCATGGTCCGTCTTCCTATGAAATCAACGAGGCCGTAATAACTTAAGTTTTTAGATTTTAAGATATCTCCTTACTGGTTAACTCATTTCTATTATCCTCTGTTTCGTGTTATATTAATTTCCATCATCTGTCCTATATTTTTGAAGATGTTATTACTTTTACGAAAGTTTAGCTGTTTTCGGTGAAACGGATGTTTCAGATATGTGACTCTAGATGAGACAAGTGGGAAGAATTTGTTCTATTATTTTGTGGTTTCAGAAAGAAAACCATCTGAAGATCCAGTTGTTCTTTGGATTAATGGCGGACCTGGTTGTTCTAGTTTCGATGGATTCGTTTATGAGCACGGTATTGACCTATTTTTGTTGACACTCATATTTGAGTTTAATTTCATTGATTTTTATTCGATGTTTTCCAATGTTGATGTTAATTTTACATTAATTTTTTTATACCAGTAAATATGTATCTACTACTCATATTTTGTACTCTTTTAACAACACAGATTTGAAAAAAAAATGATTTTCTTTAACGAGTGAGGATCCATGAACAATCTTATATAGACATCTCACAAGATTTGAGCCAAAAAAAAAAAAAAATTAGAATCCAATCTAAACCCAGATGTGTGGTTTAGATTGGAGGGAGGTGGGAAAGAGGAGTTGAATAGCATCTTCAAAAGTTGTATTAAAGTTTAAATCTCTAAAAAAATTACAACCTACAGAGCCAAATAGCTAAGAACAGGAATAAAGTAAAACCCCTCCACCCCGACGCAGATATGTTTCTAACTCAGGTAGTTAGTAGTTAGATGCTTAGATGCACATATATTGACAAAACCTTGTATATCAATTAAATTTTAGAGAAGTTTATCTGGTATCAAATTTTTGTCATGGATTGGGGAAAAGGTACCGGATTGGTCAGAGGATACCAAACCGGCCATTGACTCGGTAATTTAGTAGAAATCTTTGCAAATTATTCTACTAAATCACCGAGTCAATGACCAATTTAGTTTTGTATATTTGCAAATTATTCTACTAAATCACTGAGTCAATGACCGATTTAGTATTGTTTATATGAATTGGACAACTCGGCATCATTTCTCTAAGCCTTACCAAATCTCTGTACCCCTCCATATTCTCTATCTTTTAGTCTGTTTATCCTTTGATCGATCAAAAACGAAATTTATCTAGCTTTTTATAAGGGGAAAATTGGCCATTGTTAGACGAATCTGGCCAATATATATGAATGTTTGCTGCATTATTGTAGGTCCATTTAATTTTCAAGCGGCAAAAACTCATGGAGGTCTCCCACAACTACAACTTAATCCATACAGTTGGTCTAAGGTATTATCAAACTGTGTTGGAAAAGTTTGTTCTTGTAAGCCCGTCATTTTAAATTTTGGGACCTTTTGAATTTCAGGTTTCAAATATTATCTATTTGGATGCTCCATATGGTGTTGGAATGTCTTACTCCAATAACAAGAGCGATTACATAACTGGCGACACAAAGACTGCTATTGATTCCCACGCATTTCTGCTCAAGGTATACGTTTTTTAGATTATAATAAAGGGAAAATTCATAAACTAACCAGCTTCAAACCATATAATTAATAAACCGGCCAAAATTCTAAGATCTTTTATAAACTAGCCATTCTGTTAGATTTTACGGCTGGACCCACCAGATAGGTCGTCGGCGTTGAATTAGTCAAACTCGGTGTGCAGAATTACCAACCTGCCCATTATCCAGTTCAAAGACGCGTGAACTGAATATAATTCTTTCAGTCTCTCGGTTCAGGGTTCTTTCTTCTCTCCATCGTTCTCTTCGTTCTCCTTTTGTTGAAACTAGGGTTAGCGATTATTAGAGAAGAAGCAATAGCAGTTGAAGACGTAGATGTTAGTGAAGAACCAGATCGTATTTGGAAGACTAGGGTTTCTAGATATCTAGGGTTCCAAAGACGATTTTGATAGTGTGAAGATGAGGTACAAATTGGGATTCAAAAAATCTGAATCAAGGTGAGATTAACGTAACCCGTGACTTAATATATGATGAAAATCAATGATTGATCGATTGATTTGTATTTCCAGGGTTTATGTTTTTACCCTTTTGTAATTAGGGTTTATTTGAAATGCATGATGTCCTTTATTGTTTAATAAGGTTATAAATTTCGTGATTGAGTGTTTGTTTGTATGAATTATTGCTTAATTAGAGTTTTTTAGGTTTCACCCCTTTCAATTTTAGATTCAGTGGGGTGTTTAAGCTGCTATATCCCCTAATTATTAATGAAGTTCTTCTTAGATGTGGTATTTTGATACTTTGTAGATGTTGTCACATGGTGAAATTTAATAGAGAAAGTTTATGCCCTGTATGGCAGAACTAATTAACTGTAATGATTCCATAATGATTTACTTATAGTGGTAGATATGGACAAAGTGTACTAATTAACTGTAATTGAAATTTAGGTGTGCAGTGGGGGATTTGGTGTGTATGTGTTCTAATTAGTTTCAGTGGGGGTTTTATCTGATGTTTGCCCTTTTTTTTTATTTGTGTTGCAGTCTATTCAAATTGAGGAATATTAGTGTGTATGTGGAGCCAAGGAATGAGACTTTGGTATTTCCTGAGTGTCATAGAGATGAAACAGAGTTGAGGAGGGTTGAGTATATGGTGTATTCTAGATTGTCTTTGGATTGTTCTAAGGCCAAGAAGTATTGTTTATATTGGTTTAAGGATCCCTGTATGTCACAGCCATTGCTAAATAATGATGATTTTGATAATTTTTGGGAGGATTCTTATGTGAATGATGATGGGTGTATATGTTTGTGGATGGGGATGAAGGATACACAGTTTGGGACTCCAAAGAGTACACCAAAGAAAAGAGTTAGTAAGAAAACTACTCCTAGAAGATCTCCAAGGCTAAATAGTGTGGATAAATCAGCAGAAGGTGTATCAAGAAAGCTGAGTTTCACAGATTTGCATCAACAAGCTGAAGAGGTACCTAGTCCCAAAATTTCTCATGCTAGTAGCAGTGGTTGCAGTCAGTCAAAAACAGCCCAAGCCACTGACCTTGATGATGATGTAGAGAATATTCAGCTAGAAAACTATAAAATAGATGAATGTCACCCAATTGAGGATCCAGAAGCTGCTCCATTATATGACAGTGATGAAGACATTGAGTATGGGTCAGATGAAGAAGAGCAGGGAGAAAAAGAAGACAGTGAAGAAGACAATGAAGAAGGAGAAGAAGAAGAAGAAGAAGAAGAAGAAGACAAAGAAAAAGGTATATTTCATTTATAAATTATTTCTGTTATTTTAATTTGTAAATTATTATATGGTACTGATGTCCATCTTGAATGTGCAGGTAAGGATGTGGATGAAAGACCTGCTTACATGGATGACTTTGATGATGATTTTGGTGAGTACATGAAGGGTGAGCATGATGGAGATCTATTCCCTGAAGAAGAGGTATTTACTCCTGTAGATCCTACCAAAATGGAGGTAAAAACTAGATTTGAAAGTAAGCAAGCATTTAAGAAACATCTCAGAGGTTTTTGTATTCTTAATAAGTGTCAATTTAGGTTGGATAGAAGTGCTCCCTCTAGAATTAAGGCTGAGTGTAGGTTTAAGAAAGAACATGATTGTCCTTGGTTTGTGTATGCTAGCAAGAAGGAGGGTGAGAATACTTTTGTTCTTAGGAAAATGAATTTGGAACACAAGTGTGAAGGGGATCACAAAAATAGAAATAGATCTGATGTTCCTCATTTTGTAAAGGATTTTGTTCTTGATCAGATGAAGAATAAGCCTAAAAAAGTTGTTCCAGACCCTAATAAAATCAAGGAAGAATTCTTAGTTGAAAAGCGTGTTAATATACCATATATGTGTGCATGGAAGGCTAGGAATCTAGTTTTAGAATCATTATATGGTAATTATAAAGAGAGCTACAATGAAGTACCAGCCTTTTGCAGCATGTTTACCAAGTGTAATGAAGGGTCTGTTGCTAAGTTCACATTTGACACTAAGGAAAACACATTTGAAAGTATGACACTCTCATTTGAACCTGCAATGAGAGGTTTTTGCAAAGCATGCAGGGGAGTTTTAGGGCTTGATGCCTGCCATCTAACAGGAGAGTTTGGAGGAGTATTGATGGCTGCAACTGCACTTGATGGACAGAATGCGTTAGTAATGTTAGGAATTATGGTATGCAGAGCTGAAACAAAGGAGAATTGGATCACTTTTTTGAAGCATATGAAGTCTGCAATATTATCACATCCAGTGAAAGTGGCTTTCATTTCAGATAGGCAAAAAGGTTTATTGGAAGCTGTTGCTATAGTCTTCCCTGGCCATCACCACAGATACTGTTGGAGGTAACTTTTGTATGTAACTTTAACTTTTGTATACTTGATCAGTTAAAGGCCTTACTTTAATTGCAATGTGTTAAAATGCAGACATTTATACAAAAATTTCAAGAAGTATTACAAGGGTCCGGATTTATACTGTTCTTTGTGGAATGCAGCAAAAGCATACAAAGAAAAACATTTTCAGGTAGTTGTTATTGTTTTATGCACTGTTTCACATGGAATTTAAGCTAGTTTTTGATTTGGTTATGCACTAATTGATATTTGTTATCAATATATTGGCTGGGCAGGAACATTTTGACAATATAGTGAAAGAGAATGCTGCAGCTGGTGATTATCTTAGGAGAGAAGATCTTGCTACATGGTCCAGGGCCTTTTTTAACCCTATTCACTGTTGTGAACATATGAACAACAATTTTTCAGAGTCTTTTGACAGTATGATCTGCAAGATGAGAAACAAACCAATTATATGATAGGCATAATGTATGCTAACCTAGTGATGGGTACATGGTACAATAGGAGGACTGAATCTGCATCATAGGTAGATGGAAATTTGGTTCCTAGTGCTCTTAAGTTGATTAAGAAAATGTTGGATTTTGTGACTGATTATGGTGTTGACCCTTGTGTGGCTGGAGAGTTATATATGGTGACTAGTCCAAAGAACTCTGTGTTCACAGTAAACATCCTTGCCAAGACTTGCTCTTGTTTGCAGTGGCATTTGAGGGGGTTCCCCTGTATGCATGCAGTGAGTGCATTGCATACCATAAGGCCACAATGGAGAAAGTAAGATTTTTATTTTTTAAATTTGTACCTTGTCTATTTTTTTTTTATGCTCCACCCTAGTTTGTTGTTTCTTTTATAGTTAAATGTATATGGCACTAACCTTTAAATACTCTGCTTGAGCAGGTACTGCAGTGATTACTATTCAGTAGAGAACTATAAGGCCACATATGCACCAACTTTTGCACCACTAGATGATAAAAGTGAATGGGTCCAGGTACTTTACTTTTACTTTCTTTACTTTTACTTTTGTAGATTCCCTTCTATGTATTTAGGTTTCTATAACCATCAACTATATGCCATATCTTATCTTTTCTCACCCCTCTTTCTTCTTGCAGCCAAAAATGAACAGGAAGATCTTGAACCCTCCTCACTGTAGGAAACCAGGAAGACCCAAAAGCAAGAGGGTAAGAAGTTATGATGAACCTCGTGTTGAGAAGAGAAAAAGGAGGTGTGGGAAATGTGGAGAGATTACTAATCACAACAAAAGAACATGTGCTGGTGGTCAAGTGGGATCTAATCCAACTGCAAAGAGGCAAATGACTGAATGTGATGCAGAAAACTTCACCTTCACCAACATAGAGACAAGTCAAACCACCAGAGTTAGGGGTGCAGCTAAATCAAACAAGAACAAGGGAACTGCATCATTTGTTGGTGAATGTTCTACGGGATCTGGCAGTCATCCCTTGGCAGCACCATCTTCCAATCCAGCTTCTACAGCACCTATGAGTCTGCCATCTATAGCACCATCTTCTACTCCAGTCTCTATAGGAAATAACCTTTCTCAGATCTTTTTTGGCATTGGATCTGTATCTCAGAATATAAAACAAGGAAAGGGAAGGCGAAATGGAAAGGCCAAGAAGAAATGATTTGAGATATGTTTTTTTTTCTTCTCTTTTTTGTGTTTGCAGTCTTTTTAAGACAGTGTTTGTGATGAATTAAAAGTGGCAGGTTGTTTATTAGTACATTTGCAGGTTACATTTTCAGATTGTTGAGTTCCTTACATATGGCATTAAGTTGTAAACTTGAATGCATAATTCTGTTTTTGGCAGCAATGAAGACTTCATCTGAGACCCACTTAAAACCATCACAATCTGTAAAAGTGAGGTATGCTATGTTCTTGTTGTGTTCATTCTTGCAAAATTTCATCTCCATCTTTGATTTGCATTGATCTTTGTTGCAGGTTTGATTTTGCAGTGGGCAGTTTTTGAAGCAGTGACCAGATTCTCCGCAAGCGTAACAACCATTCTCTACTGGTAATTTCACCATCTTGCATTTGACAGGATCCATGGCATCGTCAAACCATTCAAAGTACTGACAGGTTGGAATTGAACACTTCAAAAACATTTTTCCATTTGTTTCTTTTGTTTTTGAACACAATAGTTGCCTTATACCATTACATGGTATATATTTGCACCTGGAATAAATCCAAGGACATACCTTTGGATCATGACTTCCCTGTTCACAGATAGAACATGAAATTTGGGTTTTTTTGAATCTTACCTTGTTGTTGTTGTTGCTGCTACTGCTACTGCTGCTGCTTGGAGAGTTTACTTCACTTTGGCTCATGTCTAAATTTTTTTATTTTTTTTTGGATCTGTTCAGTATGAGAAACACTAGGGTTCTTCTCTGCAATAAGGCCTAATTTATATGCATGAAGCTGAAGATGACCGTTACAATCCGACCGTTACAAATGAAGTACATTTTCTTCACGTGCAACGAGTCACTGAGTTGACTCGATCCCGATTTGGTTACGAACTCAGACGAGGGCTAAGTTGTCTTTTACCTAGCAGGTTAACTGCCACGTAGACATTTAACTACCTAAAACCGTTTTTTGAAAAAAAACGGGATGGAAAATGTCAATATCGGCCGGTTTATATAAAGATTCAAAAAAAAACGGCCAGTTTCTTAAATATAATTCAAAAAGGTGGTCACTTTATTAAAAGGCCCTAATAAATTTTATATGGCAAGACATCTGAGTATTGGAATATCTTACAGAAATAGTTCATGTACATAATTTGAAAAAAATTCGTGACTTGTTTTCGTGCAAAAAAGTGGTTCGAGCTATACCCCGAATTCCTCATGAACCCATTTTACATCAGTGGGGAGTCCTATGCTGGGGTGTATGTGCCTACTCTTGCTTTCCAAGTTGTGAAAGGTTTTTTCTTTTTTTTTTATCCTACTGATTTGGAGGATGTTAGAATAAATATTGAGATATTTTGTAAAAGGTTCATATGTTTTATGCTTAATTAGGGTCTGGGTCGTATAACATGTCGTTGATGCATTTGGGTCGTAGACTAACTATGGACCGTTAAAAACCGTCAGCTGACGTTTTATATCTTGCCAATAACCCTGACTATCAGTTGACTAGTTTGACTGTTAGAACATTGTCAAAAAGGGTTCTTATTATTCCCCTAAATTATCACCGAAATGCTCTTCCCCATCTAACCGTCCATGTCATTGCAACCCATGAATTTTAACGCCTGCTGCTTTGGTTAAGAGCAAACCATGATCCCGATTCCCGAGTCATGACTTTAATTAGCTATAGATAAGTAGTACTGTTAGAAGACCACCAATAAATCCCAGTACTTTCCCTAACCCACGGAAAATGGGAAATAGAAAATTGTTTGGACCCAATACAGAAACCAAACAGCTGATATGAAATTCAATTGAACGATAACCAACATAAATGTTAAACAAGATGAGCCCGTACTGTTATAGCAGCTAAAACAGTTCAAGAAAATGAATCCTTGTTTGGCATTTCATCGAACAATTTCTGGGCAAGTTCAATTCATCCACATAACCGTAAATTAAGAATTCCAGGAAAATCATATCTGCATTCTCCAATCAATCAAATACTTTTCCAACAAAAAAAATATCACATCAAGCATTTTAAAAACTTAAATCCATGTACCTGTATTCCTTCTACAAGAGCATGTAATCGAAGAAACGTAAAATTACTTGGGCTGGCAGCTGATTGACAAAGCAATTAAGAAAACATAAGAATTGCATCATTAGGGTGACGATTCTACAAATAACACTTAAAAATGGTGTTCCAAGTAAATGATTTGGATTCTTCGATTTGGAAATAGCGAGAATCAATGTTTGAAGATCAAAGATGAGTTGAAGAAGTTGAGTGCGACTGGAATGTGAGAATATCGTTTGTTCTCTTGGGAAATTGAAGTTCATCAGATACTGAGTTATGATTTTGAAGTTACTGGGGCAATCCAATTTCGAACTCTGTTAAGTTTTAGAATGGTTTAAGAGATGATGGTATTTAGTTACTTCGCAAGGGTACTTTGGTAAAATTTTCAAATGGTCAAGCTAGTCTTTGGTTAGTCTGCGTCAAGTACATGTTATACGACTCAGACCCTAATTAGACATAAAATATGCGACCCTTTTACAAAATATCTCATAAATATTTAATGGTGACTAAAAGAATGAATTTTCACAGGACTTGATGCCGGTGCAAAGCCTGTCCTTAACTTCAAGGTTTGGATTCCTTAAAGGCTGTAGAAACCTCAGTTTCTGGAACTTTATAATTTTTATCTGAACTGAACTTAAAAACTCATTTACTGCAGGGTTACATGGTGGGAAATGGTGTTACGGACGAGGTTTTTGATGGAAATGCTCTTGTGCCGTTTGCACATGGAATGGCTCTAATATCGGGTAGTCTATTTGAGGTGAGACGGAGCATGTAACTGACAAATCCTCCCGTTATTCCGATACAATAACTTATTTTTATGATTCAAAATATAGGCAACGCGTTTGGATAATTCAAAGTATGGGAATCATATTAGCTGCATTTCACCGTTAAGCCACTTTTATTGTCCGAGTTTGACGTTTTAGTTAGGCGTTCATAAAATTAATTGTTTCACATACTGCAGGATGTTACTGCTGCCTGTAATGGAAGTTTCTGGAATTCAGCAAACGACAAATGTTCAGAATTGCTTGAAAAAGTCGATGGAGTAAGTTGATTTTCTAATCTAGTTCTCGACTTCGAATGCTAATTCGGGTTTCCACTTCATAATGGTGGCCAAAATTGTGTACTTTTCTAATAAACCAGTGTTGGAGCAAATGAGTTTTATTATTTTGTTTTATAAGTCTTGGTGGGAATGGAACTTAGGATCCTTAAGTCTCAAAGAGTACTTGCTCATTTTCTTATGAGTGAATGAAACCTTTAGTCCCACATAGGGTATAACTAAAGAGGAGATCCACTATATAACTATTCCATTATGGATAGTTAGTAAAACAATGTGGGTGAACGGGTGGGGCGAAATATTTTTGTCTTCACTAAGGCTTGGGCTTAGGGCTCGAGCTCGTGCTTCCGTCGTGGACAGATCAACCAAGATTTATCTTTTTGGATATAATTTCTTTCAATTATTTCCTAAAACGTTTTTGAAAATCAAAAGAGATTTTGTATTTAATGTGGGGGGCATATGACATGGAAAGGATTTATTTCTTTCCGTTTTTTACTTTTATGTCTACATAATGTGAAGTTATTCTTACCGTTTTGGAAAATCTCGAATTAATGAAAATTTATTCTGGCTTTATTATTTTATTCGCTCTTAATGCACATTATTCTCGACTATCTCTCTTCTCCACTATATAAAGCCTTTGGTTTCTTCATTCCAATTTGTGTCCAGAAGAAACTACTATCCTTCTTCTTTTTCGTCTCTCTCCCTCTGTGTGGTTTTTATTCTTTGTGCCATTGCTGTTAAGTTCGTAAGAGTGGGCAAGTACTGTAGTGCTAACGGTACCTGCAACGGGCAGTTTTATCCTGGATACGACTTCACCACAGGGTATAGGCATCACTCATTATTGAGGCGTACCGGTGAACTATCATGTTAAGGACAGCTTGATGATCAAGTGACTCTGTCCTCTATTTGCTATTTCTTGAGTCTAGTTTATTTTTAAAGTTTCAGAAATTTATTTCTTAACATCATTACTTTCAGTGTTTTGTTGTTACAGTTCCAACAACCAGAATCAAAAAGATATTAGCTAGGCCTCTCTTGGCATCCAATGTTGCTCGATTTCGTTAGTTACAGGTTACTAATTTCTATGGCTTGGTGGTTTACATTCAGGATGTTGCTGATCTAAACATCTATGACATTCTTGAGCCCTGCTTCCACAGTAAAGAAGCAAAAGAAACTGATACAAGGATACCATCTAGTTTCAAGAACTTAGGCGAAACTGAAAGACCTCTTGCTGTGAGGAAAAGGATGTTCGGTCGTGCTTGGCCTTTTAGAGCTCAAGTTAGAGAAGGACTTGTTCCAACTTGGCCACAAATCCTCCACGGTGGAGGTGTTCCATGCACTGTAAGTTCTTTTATCAGAGCAATGACTTAACATATTACGAACTGTTGGGAACTGCCTTGGGTTCACATTTCCATTTCTTACAATTTTGCTTGCTAGCTATGTCAGGATTTGTTGTTGATATATTTGAAATTTTTAGGATGATGAAGTCGCAACTTCATGGTTAAACAACAAAGCAGTAAAGAAAGCAATTCATGCCAAGGTAAGATAGAATTCATTCATCTCAAACTCTATCAAAGTTTACATTTCTTTATTTTACTGAAATCCAATTTGTAGAGCCTAACTCTTCTAATGCTATTACTAGGAAAACATTATTTGGGAGTTGTGCACGGGCAACATCGAGTATTATCACGACTTAGGAAGCATGATCCCGTATCACAAGAACCTTACTGCCCGTGGATACCGTGCAATTATATTCAGGTACTTTCACCCAACTGAGCTAACACATTCCCTATGATGCCTATCAAAAAGGTTCACTCTGGAGCTAAGCTGATCTTATTTGCGTAAATACGTGAGTACCAAATTAGAGGGAGTACTCCATACATTAAAGAATATGTTCTTGATTTTTGAAATGCAGCGGTGATCATGACATTGTGTGTCCCTTACACTGGGAGTGAAGCATGGACAAGGTCACTTGGATATAAAATCGTCGATGAGTGGAGGCCTTGGTATTTCAACGATCAGGTTGCTGGGTATGTTAATATCAGTTTCTATTCATCTATCTCCTATTACCTAGGCTAGGTGTTTACATTTGTTAAGTAGCAAGCATACTTCTTTAACTCAAATTGATTATTTGACATGCAAAATAACTATTCTTTCTCATAATATCGGCCGTTTCCACTTTCCTGTATCAGTTACACTCAAGGCTACGCCCATAATCTCACATTTCTCACCGTGAAGGTAAGAGAATAATGAAATTCAATTTGCCATTGTTCTTCCTATTGTGAAAATCAAGAACTATACCCGAGGATATTAAGAACAAAACATCCCCCGGCCCAACTATCCTCATCTTCAAATATATTTTTTTTGTTGATTTTAGGTTCTGTAATGTTGTTTTAAGATAATATTATTTCTCTTCTTGTGTGCAGGGATCTGGACATACTGTCCCTGAATACAAACCCAAAGAGGCGTTGGCATTTTTCACAAGATGGTTCCGGGGAAAAAATTTGAGAGAGGAATTAAGGGACTGTAGTTGGGTTTACGGCCCATGTAGATGCTAGAGTTTTCTGTCTAGCCTATGGGATTGTTGTAGTAGGGTTTACGGCTCATGCAGATGTAGCTAGAGTTTTCTGTCTAGCCTATGTAATAATACTAAATACTACTAAATGACGCCTTATCCACTAACTAAATGACGCCTCTCCAAAATCCTCTCCATAACCGTTTTTTCCAAAAAATTATCCAAATCTAGTTTCTTCAAAATTTCTTCTTCTTCAAACCTAGATTTACTAGGATTGAATCTGATATATTAGATTTTCCAAGTAAATTTGGGTTTGTAATTGTATAGTTAACTTCTCTGCTTTCAATAAAAATCACTTTGTAATTAGGTTTTAGAATTTTACTTTTATGTTATTGTTCTTCTGTTTTTGTTGTTTTAATGGCTATATCATGCCTTATCATAATTTCAATTCTAATCGCCATTAGTGCGTTTTATTATAGCCTATGTGCTCTTAAATTGAAATCCAATGGGAGATTCAAGCACATCTTTGAAGACGATCGATTCCGACGTGACGATGATCAAAAATTATACAAAGAAGATCAATGGCTATCGGAATGGGTCGTGATTACAATGATTAGCGGAAACTGCTTTGACGGATTTCATCTCACTGAAGAAGAAGCCTCTGAATGGTTGAAGAATAATCAAAATACGAGTATTCAAATTAGTCTTTTCCATTTTATTTGGTTCCATATAGATCAAAGAATTCACATTGTATATTGGTTGTATCATTGTGCAATGTATTATGATGAAACAGAAGGGTATGTTTATCTACCACTTCTGCTATGTAACAATCCAAACCTCAATCTGAACGAGATAATCTAATAAATAATTCTAGGGTTTTTTTTAAAGCCCCTCTTCCCACATAAAAAAAAACAAAAAACTACTTCTTTCATTAATAATATATTGTTTGCTCTTTTCAAAGCAAAAAAGAGTTCAACCTTCCTCCTGACTGCTTTCATGGGAATTCAGACAATATGGAAAATGGTTTTTTCACAAGGCTTTTTCTACTCTATCACTATGAAGAACACTCTGTCTTTTAAGGGACTGCTAACGGGCCTACGGCCGCCGTATGAGGCACATGTAGATGTTGTTACTTGTTAGCCAAGTTTTTTTCTTGCTTTAGGACAATCCCGTATATTATGGTTAAAGTTTACCGGCGTATTGGAGATATCTCAAACTAACTTCTTTTCCTTATTTTTTTTACCTAATATCTATCTCACTCCCACGAAGAAATATGAGGACTTCATCAAACCGATCTGAAGGAAAAGAATCCGAAAGAGAAGAAGAATTTGATGATACTGGTGATCATAAAGAAGAGGCTAACCATGACGAGAAGGTTTCTGGAGAGCCAGAACTTCCAGATCTGGATGTTAATAGTCTCTGGAGAGAAGACCTAGAAGTTGCTGAGGAAATCATGGATATTATACGCCAGCATACTGGCTTTGAAACAATCGAGGATTTAGATAACGTTGAGACAAGGTGTTGGGAGCTTGAAGCTTCTGGATCTGAGGAGGTACTCAAAAAGGAACTAGGGAATATGCAGGCTCTATCTCATGGCCTTAAGGTCTATAATTCTCATCACATCATTGAATATAACTTAATTCTTAACACAATTCTAGGGAAGATTCGGCAAATTGTTAACAAGGTTCCCGGCATCCTAAATATGGAAGATATGTTAAATCTTGGATTGTTGTAACTCTCGAGTTAAAGAGAATGATGAAGTCAACTCGGTGTCACTTGACACTACTGATGCTAAAAAGAACCCCGATGAATTGCTTAAGGAAGTAGAGGATTGCATAGACAGGGAGTGTGAAGAGAGCAATCTGTGTAGAGCTTCATACGTAGTGCTGTCGAAGGTCGAGAGTTTAGTCGCTACCTTAACAGAAGCAGTTACGCTTCTTAAGAAAGTGAAACTTCCTAGGAAAGCCAAGGAGGGTCGGAGGAAGACCGTGGATGAGGAGGATGAGGGGAGGGATTATAAGAGAATGCACCTTGCAGGGCCAGTTAAGGAATGACTTTCAGGGGAGGAATGCGGCTCTTGTGTTGTTTGACTATGCTGAAATGTGTCAGAAAGTATGCACATGTTGAAGACGATGCAGGAGAAATGACACAACTTGTTGGAGACGATGCAACCTGCATCGAACAGTTTAGTCTTTGCTGATCTTTATCTTGAGTGCCCTGTGTAATATATAATCTACAGACTTCACTTAGCAGAGTTGAATATATAATAGAACTTCAGTCAATGACTTAACCATTGATTTGAGGAATAATTCTGTTAAAACAAATTTTATGAAATGGTGGATTCATTTATTTAGCTGGAACTTGATGTACAAACAAGAGAATAACAGAGTTTGCAACTCAGAGCGAGCTCCTAATGATGTTCAAATTTCGGTAAACTCCTAAAGTCTTGAAGGAATTCCACCTGCCACCACCAGGGTCTCACCTGTAATGTATGAAGCATCATCTGATGCCAAAAAAGCGGTTGCAGCAGCCATGTCATCTGTTGTTCCGAGCCTATTAAGCAAGGTCCTCTGCTCAATTTCTTTCCTCTGCACCCAAAGATAACAAGAAAAGATATTACTATGAAACAAATCACAAATTCACGACGACGTAGAAATGCATTCTTCATTCAAAAATCTGAGAGGAATGAGTAAACACTAAAACAAGCGAAGGAAGAGACAAACAGAAGTAGAAAAAAACTAACCACGTTTTCATCTTTTGTAAGAAAGTCAGCAAAGTGTGTGGGTACAAATCCTGGAGCAACAGTGTTCACTCGGGTATCCGGGGACATCTCGATCGCAAGGGCCTACATGAAGAACTGGCCATTAAAGATGTAATTTTCACAGAAAAAATCTATGGGTAAACCCACAGTTGCTTTCATAGATTTCATATTTCTTGCTTGTGTTTGTGTCAAGAGTCATCTCAGGAAATAGCAGACCCTTAAAAAAAAACTCAAGCACTAGAAAAAATGGTACTCCTCCAACAACAGTTGGCTCAAGAATTCACTAGTCGTCCCAACTTTCAAGAATTCACTAGTCGTCCCAACTTTCAAGTATTGACGATTTAAGAGTATAGCTTAAGTACCTTGGTGAGACCTAGAAGAGCAGTTTTGGTGACCCCATACATTCCCATCGATGCAGAAGGCTGATAAGCTGTAATAGAAGAAATAAACACAACCGAAGATCCTTTCTCCAAATGAGGAGCTGCATCCTGAATTAATGGCAATCGGATGAAAATAAAAGTAAGCGTTTTAAGTAACAAATAAGAACAGTTCATGAATTGTCTTTCAAAGTGATCTTTTAGTTCACATAACCAACCACATCAGAAATTCTTACCATACACTAGCTTTACGACTGTTAAAAGAACATGATAGGATGGAGGGTTATGATCTCTAATCCCACTTGGGAATTGGTCTAAAAGGAAACCGAATTCTCTAAACTTTGACTGTTACTTTGAGATATTCACTGAAAAGTTTCTCCAATGTGTTTTACCTGTAAGATAAGTATAGATGCCTTGACATTTATCTCCCAGAGCTTATCAAGAATGCTTTCTTTAGTTTCCAAAATGGGATCTACAGATGGATTGGCAGCAGCGTTGGATACAACAACATTGATTTTACCGTATTTCTGCAAAGAAAACCGTTAACCGCTTAGATGGAACCCACGTGATGAAATTGTATCATTGATTGTTATTTAGCTGGTGTATAACACATGAACTTGACGTTTTAAGATAGGATAAAACAAATCAAAACCTCCAGTCTAGACAAAAAGGCATCTACCGATATCGTACACTTAATTCCTTGTTAAACTTGACAACATAGAATAGATGACCAGTTTTCTGCAGAATCTTATTGGAAAAGCAAAATGCCTAAAGCTGTAAAGCGAATAGAATTGATCAAGCCAATGGCTGTTATGGTTGAAGGGCGGTGGCTGTATTTGGTGAGCATACACAAAGTTTTTGAGATAATATACTTAACCTGATTCAAATCTAAAATTCACCTCACAAAAGAAACTAAGGTAAATTGAAGGTCTAGGTTATAGTTGAGTACTTCTGAACTTAAGACATACAAATAGATCGAAGAAACTCATTTTGGATTGGCTGTTTTGCATGAAACGAGATATCAGGTACAACCGAAGTCTTTATTTTTGTTTTCACAGACTATCCTAACATCATTTACAATTTTACATATTGTTACAGAAGGTGTTTACAATTATTAAATTATTGAACCAAAATACTCAAACCATAGGCATATCATACGAAACTTGTTATGGAAACCAAACACAGAACACAAACGCAAAATTGAACGCTAAGTTTCATATACAAATTAGGCACAAAACTACCTTGTGAAGCCACTTAGCAGTTCAATGTTTCTAGATAAGACAAATCCTACTCCTTAGATAACAAAACTAGACTAATATTCCCTATAGTTGTATAGAATTAGAACCTTCAGTAGAACATCCCCCACCAGGGGTTTTACACGCCGGTCTCACCGTCGTCACTTTGAGACCAAACCAAGAGATACAAATACAATTATGAGAAAATGCGAATTCGAAAGTCAACCACCAGGTAAACCCACTATCTACACCAAATAACAAGTGAAATGAACACAATTGGCAATCATATGCTAGTTTATAGATATTTGTAGACAATACTCAATCCCTAAAACCTCAATTCAATCATTTCATGATCAGAATTTGGAACTCATAAAATTGAAATTAAAAAATTAAATAAAAATTAAATCTTTATACCTGAATAGTTTGGTCTATGAGATTCTTCCTGTGTTGAGCATTAGATACATGACAAACAACCCCAAAAACCTCAATTCCTTTAGATTTTAGCTTCTCTACAGCTTCATCCACATTTTTCTGCAAAATCAGACGAAACCCAGATCAAATTTTGATCTTGGGATCTCACTTTTACTAGTTACAAAGAAAATTGAAACAAACCCCAGAAGGAATTTTGGGAGTAAAAAAATGATTAGACCTGTTTGCGAGACGAGATGACAATAGAAGCACCTTCTAAACCAAGCCTTTCTGCTATGCTGAAACCTATCCCCTGTGTTGAAGCTGTAACTATGGCAACTTTTCTTTCAAATCTCTTCTTCGTCATCGCCATCTTTTTTACTGTACTTCTTCTTCTTCTCGTCGATGAAAATATATGAAATCGGCTAACTTTTTTTCTTTTTTTTTTAAGCATAAATCGGCTAACTTGAATTAGGTGCTAGTGACATCAGTGTATATTTTATTATTATTGCAATGACCATATAAAATGAATGCTATTTGACCAGTTGCACAATCACAGCTGATCTGGCGTGGCTACCAATGTGAACAAAATGTAGACGAGAAGACAAAGCTTCTAAATTTCGAACTCCGGCCACCATAATTTATTGATGGTGGGGTGCAAAGGTTATGAGTTATGACCCCAAAAAAATTGAGGTAAATTTCATTTATTGTCTGCTCAGTCACCGATTTACGTTATGCGGTAAACACAGTCCATGGCAAGCTTATGAGAATATAGACCATTCTCATCAACTCGTACATTCAAGTGAGAAACCGTTGTTACCTAAAAATGGTGAAACGGTAGAAGTGGTATTTTAGGGTTTCTAAGTGTGAGTTCCGGCAAGTTGAGCCTAAACCACGTACAGTGGTCATGCGAAGGCTGCTTCCGTCACAAGAGAAAATAAAGTTGGTTTTAGGGAGGAAGCTAAAGAAAGAGAGAGAGTCAGAGTATTCTAGGTTTTGCAGAAGAATTGCTCTGAATTATTGATAGAAAGTTGTGTGTTGACTTGGAAAAATAGAGGACCTATTTATAGTTGAATTCTCTGATCTCTAGTCGGTGAAAATATGGTTGCTTGTCGTGCGAAGCACTCTACCCGTATTTTCAGGAATAGCTAAGGATAATTGAATTGTCCTTATCCTTTGACTGACTTTACTCTCTTTCATGTGATGAGGAAATATTCGGATGTTTCTCAAATTTGTCGTACACCGCCAGACCAAAACCCTAATTGATATCCCCCATTTGTTTATGACTGAAGTAGCCTTACTGATGTCGTGTTTGACAAGGTGGGATATTCTCAGTAGCTGATGTGGGTAGAGATAGAAGAATATTCCCTGATTTATGAGTATGAGTGGGATGAGTCATGTATTGGGCAAAGAATACCTTGAAAATCATGTGTTGAACATGAAAAGAGCTGAGGCTGAGCTCTATCTTTGTGTGGACGGTTACATATAACTTGTGAACAGCAAATACTTGCTTGTGGGTCCCTCAGATGGGAATGTGGAGTCCAGGGATCTTATTCACGTTTTTGGATAAACACACAGGATTCAAACTCAATTTATTAGCCGTGAGCGTGTTTGAGAAGCTAAAAAAGAGGCTTGTAATTTAAGTGAGGCTTATGCCCAAGTCTTGTGACTATACAAGACCCTAAAATGAGCTTGTATTGCTCAAAGCTGGTGGGGCCAGCTGGGGATTTGCTCTATGGAGTTGAGTCTCTTTTAGTTTGGTGGAATGATATCGAGGCTAATAATGTCTTTTATCTTTATGGGACTATCTCTATCGTTTTCCAACGTATATCGCGTGGATGTGCTAGGAGTCAATCGTCCATATCATAGGGCAGACTAGACTAGTGTATCTCGAGAGGATGTTCAAGAAGTCATGTCATGAGGCATGGAGGCAGAATGGTCAGTGTATCTCATGGGGACATTCTAGGAACCACTCATGAGGCCCAGGTAAGATGAGTCATGACCTAGAGTAGACACGACCAGTTGTATTGTAACTGCAGGAAATCCCACAGTCACACCCAAGTAAACAATTACATAAGTTCTAAGTCATATTCACGAGATTGAAATCAAAGTTGTTATTATTATTCAAAACTATGATGATGATGATGATGAGGATGATACAAGAATGAAAAATAACAAGAACCCTAACTCATACTCCCTCTCCCTCTCAATATAGCTCTTTCCTTACAAAATTACTCAACCCCTTCTCACTAACTCAAGGTTCCTATTTATAGGCAAATAAGAAAGTGGAATACAACTCATATTTACTTTGTGGATAATCACACAATTCTCATGACTTTCACTTTTACTTCGTCAATCCAGTTTTCAATAAAGTTTTTCCCTCTCTTTCGCCGATAACTTCGGTGGGTTGTCGGTACAGTTGTCATGATTTCTTGCTTAACAATTCATCTTCGCCTACAAACTCTTTACTTCGCCTCATCATTTCTTCTTCTCCGAATTAGACAGTTCTTCTATCTTCGTTAGGTCTTCTTTCTTTTCGCAGATCTATTTTTACGAATATCTTTTTGAACTTCGCAGATCCAATTTTCAATAAAGTTCTTCTGACAATTGATTTGACCCTTCATAAATGTTTTGTTCCCGAGATTGGTAATAATATCTTCTGCCGAGTTCTTCTTCGTTAATTTCGTTTCTTCTCGTTCATACACGTGGCGAGTAGGTTTTCTGTACCTACAGTTTTCCTTTTCTTTTTTCATTCGCAGGGAATCGAGAAGGTAAAAAGAATCCTTCTAAGATTTTGTAACCGCCACGTCCCCTTAAAATTTCGCCTCCTTTTCGCCACATTCACCTTTTCTCTCTCTTTAACCGGCTAACACCGGTCCTCATTCTCATTTCATACCTGCGACTGGCCCTAGCAGGTCATTCTTCTCCTGACTATAAATACTCCATTGGGTGAGAAATCTCTCTTATTTCCTTCTCTTTTCTTCATCTCTTCTGATGTTGTTGCTACTGCTGTTATTCTTCCTTTCCAGTCTTTTACCTTCATCAACCTTTTCTTCTTTCTTTTCATCTTCTTCTACCGAAATCATGGCTCCCAAGAAGAATCCTTCACCAACATCCTCCAAAACTTTTGAGGAGTTTCAAGAAGATTTCAGGCGGAAAGATCTCTCACTCTTCTCCGCGATTGATTCTTCTGCCGAGCCCCCTATTGAAGCAGCCAAGAACATGGAGTTGAACTATCGATGGATAAATTCTGATTCTTGGTCATCTAACAGAGTCATCATCGCGGCAGGGCAGCTGAGGGATGGTCTAACCTTTCCTTTGTACGACCCAGCAAATCCCCTCTTTTACGAAGTTCTAACCAAGGTTGAACGGGGTGTTTTTCAGTTGAGTGGGAATCCGATTCGTATTCTGAACGAGTTTGTGATTTGTTCGAAGGGCGGTCAAACTCATATCCCGAAGTTCGCGAAAGAATATGAACCTTCGGATTATACTGCAGATTCTTTCGTGAACAACTATGGTGTCAAGACCTTGAATACTCACAGGTTTCAAGAATGGGCTATTCACTTTGTGCGAAATACTTTGGATGAATCCTCTAAGCCTTTTCTTTTGGACTTAGATCTCAGTGGTTATACGAAGAATGATCGTCTTCGTTGGTCTAATGACGAAGATTGGATGATGCATCCACTTGTTGTTGAAGGTCCCTATGTGTGGGGCATTAAGGGTGGTGGCAGTGTTCGTACCTGTCCTGAGACCGAGCATAGTCACTTTGCTGCTTACGAGCCTTGGAGACTTAGATGGACTGAGATGCCTCTTGGGGTAATTTTCGCCCCTTATAACTTATTTTGTTTCGTGGTGACTGTAATTCTAACCACGCTCTTGTTGCTTTAGTATCCCACGCCTGCTCCTGGTTTAATCAAGGCTCGTCCCAAGAAGCGTGAACGTTCCTCCGAATCTCTTACTTCTGATCAGGTATTTTTGCTGTCTTTATCTCGTGATTCATTTTTCCGGGTTATTTTCTATCTCCGTGTCTCGTAGAGTGATCCTGGCATTCCTCTAACTGCTGCTGGTCCTTCGAAGCGTACTCGCAGGACGTTGAATCTGGCTGAGTTAACTAGAGTTAAGGATTCCAAAGTAGCCTCGAGCCAACCAACTCCTCCTCCTACGAAACAGCCAACGAAATCTCATAAAGATGCTGAGTTTTCTGACCATGCTGCGAAAACATGACTTATTCTTCTTCTACTCCCCCCAGTTATTGAGGTGGAGGAATCTCCTGAGAAGTTCCCCAAAGACACTCGTATTAGAGACCCAAAGAAGATGAGCAAAGATAAGCGAAAGCTCTATGAGGTATATGATCCCGCATATATTCCTGATATGGATTTTCTGGAGGACATCTATGCCTCATCTCAACAGAAAGAGGCCACCAAATCCCCCTCCCTGGAGTCTTTGATTTCATTCTGCACTGATACCTTCATGTCTTGTGACCAATCTGCTATGGAGGATGCTTCGTTAGCTCTGTCTCTTAGTCAGCATGCTGCCTTGATGGCCTTGGTAAATTTCAATCCCTCTTCATTTAGTTGTCTTGTAAAATTCTATCTTATTTTCCTTCGATTCTTCGTAGGAGTTCAATCGCCATTTTTCTAATCTCGTGGAGACTGGAGCATCTCGTGAGAGGCTCAAGGGCGCTAAAGCTCATATTTAGGAGTTGGAAAAGGAGCTTGCTGAAGAGAAGAACTACGTGAAGAAGCTAGAGGAGAAAACTGGTGAACTTCGTGGTTTGTCTCCTTACTTTTTTGTGCTCATCCTTTGCCTTAGCTTTCTTTTCGTTTTATTCTTATTTTATTTTTTGTTAAGCTCGTTGTATGAAGCGTCAAATTGATGCCGCCGAAGCAAAAGATTTGGCTGAAGATATTCGTGCATAGAATTTTAACCTTGTGACTCAAGTTATGGTACATAAAATGAAATTTTGAATGACAAGATAGAAACCCTTTATTTGCAAGTAGATCGCTCATCTGTCGAGTGTGTAAATACTGAGGAACTAAACCTTCACATACACGAAGAAAATGATGGTTTCAAACTTGAGCTTAGACGAGCTGAGAATTCTCTCACAACTTTAAGGAATCATCATTCTTCATCTCAGAACTTGGTTGCTCGACTGAAAGAGGACAAACCCGAATAATCAAGAGGAGAGACAAAACTGAAGACAACCTTCTTAAATCTCATAACGAGGTAGGGGATCTGAAAGCTGAGAACAATCGTTTAAAGGACGAAGTAAATTTCCTTCTTTCTCGTTTGGAGAAACTCCAGTGTAAAAGACCTGTCAGCTCTTCTTTGAACACGAAACAGATTGAATCTTGTAAGGGTAAAAGATCTATTATTATTGGTACTGAAAAGGATATTCCTCAATTTGGTCATGGTAAGGGATGAGATGAATCGTACCACGAACTATGTTCCCAACTTGAAGCTGCGAATCTAGAGATTTCAAGGCTTGACCATTTTAATACGGATATACAGCAGACTTTGTGTTCCACTATCTTTCAGAAGGAAGGTAGTTTTAGATGTTTCAAACGTTCTTCTCGTTTATTCAGTGATTTGTTTGCCGTTTTTCTTATCATTCTTTCATTTCTCGTAGATTGTGAGCGAAACTTGAATAACCAGATCATCCATCTTTATCGTGAGAAGAATGATTATGCTAAGGAAATTTCCGAGCTCAAGAATGAGGTTTTATATTTGAATGAAGATATGGACAAGATGGTAAGGGACGCTAAGAAGGTTGCGAAGATGACTCGTCGAAACGCTGAAGATTCTAAGAAAAAGATCCTTGATGATTTCTGCAACAAACACGGACTGGCTCGTGAACCTCTTGAACTCGAAGAATTTTCTGAGGATGAACCATCTGACGATGAGAAGACTCTGTCTGACGAGGAAGAGAATGCCGAAGACGATGGTGATGATGAAGAAGCTGAGGAAGAAGTTCTGAAAGACAAAGCTTTTGTTCCTACGAAATCAGTTAATGAACCTTCATCTTCGGCAAATCCTCCCAATCAACCTCAAGGTGTTATTACTGGTGAAGAAGAAATTACAGGTGTCATCCCTCTGCAGAAACAATCGCCTCTCCAGAGTCCATCCCTGATCTTCTTTTCTGTTCTTATGGATTTTCATTTCGTGATCTGCTTATTTAACACTTTACTTTAAACTGGGCGCTCCCAAGCCTGGGGGGGGAATATTTTGTATCTCCTGTTGCCTTTAATCGTCATGTTTTTTGGTAATCCTTTATCTGTTTTATACACACAAAAACTTCTGCCACACGTTTGAGATAATGTAGTTAACATGCTTAGGGTATACATTTCGTATAATCATAACTTATGAACAAGAATGACTATCATATTAGATTTACTACAACATGCTATACGTTTGACTTAAAATCTATGCAACATAAAAAAATTCTTGTAAGGCTAATACGATATGGCTCATTGATCTTCGCTACTTGTAATTTATAGAGTTAAGCTCATTCTCGGAAGCGGAAAATACTAAGCCTATTTCCAGTATATACTTGCCTCTAATTTTTGCTTTTGAGTGATGAGTATTTCGCGAAGGAAGGGCTCAAAAGAATATAAAATTTAAAAGTATATACTTGCCTCTATTCTTTTGCGGGGTTCCTAAGCATACCCGTGTTTCATCGTACATTACCTATTTTGCCTTAGTCTGAGTTTAGCTATCTTCATTTATTAGTTGTTATTCGCGAATGAATCCAAAATCATTTCTTTTTCCTCATTGCCACTTTATTATTGTTTATTTCCTCGTGTCTATAGTTATCCTGCAATAGCAGATATCATTTCGTGATAATAATATGTTATTTGTAGGAATTTTGCCTCTTTCCTTTGTTTTCCTTTTGTGATGTTTCTTCTTTGTTTATTGTCTTTATTTCCTTTTCTTTCTTTGATGATTATAAAGTTTTATTTTACAAGGTCTTATTGCTCCTCCTAGTTAAGGTCTTATTGCGCCTCACCCTGTTTTGTAGGACTTATTTTCCTCAGGGTATTCATATTCACGACGAAGTCTTTGGCGCCCATTACCCTTGTGAGTAATAGTCCATTAACCTCGCCTTAGCTACTGTATTTTTACCTCGTCAGAATATCTTGTGACAATAAGGTAGGCCTATCTATTCCCGTGAATAGTATCCCCACGATATTGTCGTCTTTATGGTCACGCAGCTCCCTAATATGGAGGGTGTCGTCCCTTTATATTCCCCTGACTGCCCTTTCAAGGAGGTTACCCCTAACATGCATGTTGAGCTCCTCCCATCCAGTTATGCAACAATCAGTTGTTTTCGTGACTTCTTATCCCTTCGTCGATATGGCTCATAGTTACGAAGTCACACCCTGGGTGAGGTTTCTTTGGGACTGAGTGCATCGTAGCCAGGACTTGCCAAACGGTAGTATCAGGTAACGCTCCATACATTCCGGGGACCCAGAGCTCAACCTAATACGTCGGCGCCCTGGTCATATTTCTGCACCCCTTACTGAAGACCATCATAAAAGGGATCATCGGCGGATAGCTCTTATCATTGCCCCTATTTATCTCTCTAGGGTTTTTCCAATATGACGTGCGTTAGGTCTTACGTAGGTGTGCCTCTTACTCTTCGCGAACTAGGGTACACGCCAAAGATTGAGTACCTATCCTCCCTAAGCAGAGGTTTTAAAAATTTTGTATTTGGGGGTCTTATGCTTCCTCCTAATGAGGTCTTACGGGCCTATTGAAGAGGTCTTATTTTGCCCAATTGATTATTTATTTATTTACTTTGTATTTTCTTATACTTGTAAATTTGAACTCCATTGCTCGTGAATCATTTGAGAAAAGATATTTCATTAACATTTGATCAATTGACGAGTACATATCTTCGCTCTTCATTATTTTGAAACAACAACATTTACTTTAAGGATAATATTTTTTGATGTAAACTGGATTCCAAGGATGATCCATCCTTCTTTTCTGCCTCAGTGCTTCGCTATATATTGGGTTACCTTCGTGGTCTGTTCCTTTTCCTTCGCAATCCGTTAATTCGTAGGCTCCATTTCCCACCACTCTCTTTATTATGTATGGGCCTTCCCATGTCGGCTCTAATTTTCCTACTGACCCCCTTTTATAAGGAGGAATCTCTCTCAGTACCAATTCACCAAGATCGAAACTTCGTTCTTTTACCCTCTTGTTGTATTCTCGAGATAACCTCCTATGATAATTCGTCATGCGTCGAAGTGCAGTTTCCCAATTTTATTCTAAATCATCCAACTTCACAAGAATTAGATCTGAATTTAAATTCTTCTCCCATGCTTCCTTTTTAGTTGTTTGAATAATTACTTCAGTAGGTAGCACTGCTTCGACTCCATAAGTTAAACAAAATGGTGATGCTCCTGTAGCACCTCGTCGGGTTGTCCTGTATGACCATAATTCATTTGGGATTTGTTCACACCATCATTTATGGTGTCTGTCCAACTTATTCTTCAGCGTGGTGGCTATTGTCTGGTTCGTGGCCTCAGCCTGCCCATTACTCTGTGGGTAAAGCGGAGTTGATTTTCCAGATTGTATCTTGAATGCATTGAATAGCATCGTCATATTTTCCCCTTCGAATTGTTTCCCATTATCAGAATCAATTTGCACCGGAACTCCGAATCTACATATGATGTGTTAAAGGATAAAATCATATAAGTCAGTATCTTGAATATGTTTTAGATATTTTGCCTAAACCCATTTAGTGAAGTAGTCTGTTAGCACGATCAGATATCTTCGTTGTATTGATCCAGTTATGAAAGGTCCTACTATGTCCACGCCCCACATCGCGAAAGGCCAGACACTTAGTATTGAATTTAAATTCGTTGCTGGAGCATGGATACGTTTCCCGGATCTTTGACATGCTTCACACCTAATGGATATGTTCTTCGCATCTTCATGCATGTGTGGCCAAAAATACCCTTGCGTTTTAGTTTTATGAGCCAATGATCCGGTACCACTGTGATTTCCAGCGTCCCCGTAGTGTATGGATTTCATTATCTCGATTCCTTCCTTCTGTGATAGGCACCTTAATAATGGTCCTAGAAATGATCTCCGGTACAGAATTCCTTCTCTCAATTCATAATTGGTTTCCTTGCTTTTTATTTTGTGTGCTTCAAATCTGTCACAAAGTAGATCTCCTTTCGCCAAATATTCATGAATTGGAGTTCGCCAATCTTCGTTACAAAGTTCACTTCCTCTTCGCCGTTTTCCAAGAGCATAACTTTTACCTCTTTTTCTTCTTTATTTATGGATGGTTGCATTAAGCGCTCAACTCTAACATGTTCAATTTCGGGATCAATAATCATTAAAACTATAAAGGCTAAGGCATCATCATGTCTATTATCTCTTATGCATATGTGTCTCTAGATGATGTTTGGTATTCGAGTGGAATATTGTTTCACGAGTTGTAGGTACTTCTGCATCGTGGGATCACTTGCGATGTATTTTCCATCAATCTGCCGAACCACGAGCTGTGAATCTCTTGTTATTCTTACATCTTCTAGTTTCATTTCAATGGCCAATCGTAGTGCATGCACCACTGCCTCATACTCCGTTTCATTATTGGTGGTTGCATACTCTAACCGAAAACAATAAACTATTCTAGCACCTCCTAGCGAAGTAAATACGATGCCTACGCCTCCTCTCGAGCTGTTTGAAGACCCGTCGACGAATATTTCCTATCTTCGCGAATGATTTTCTTTTAACAGATCCTCTGGATCTGTCCGATCTTCTTCCATGTTCATCATCTCTTTCACTCCTTAATTCTCTTCCGAAGGAAATTCGGCTAGGAATTCTGCGATTATGTGTGATTTCGTCGAAGTCTGTACCTCGTATTTGACCCCGAATTGTTTAATTGGTGCATTCCACCTTTCTACTCTCCCTACCCTCTTCAAAACTGACTCTATTGGTGTTCTAGTCAGAACTTTGATCTTGTTTGTTTGAAAATAAGTTCGCAACTTCTGAGTGGCGTACACCAGTGCTAATATCAATTTTATATCTTTGGGTAATTTCTCTCTGCTGAATTGAAAGTCTTGCTGATATAGTATATTGGTTTTTCTACCCTTTCATCTGAACGAAGTAATACTGCACTAAGAGCGTTTGGTGTGGCTGCGAGGTAGATTAGTAATTCTTCACCAGATTCTGGTTTTTGTAGGATTGAAAATTTGACGAGGTAATCTTTAATACTTTGTAGTGCCTGCTCGCATTCCTGAGTCCAGGAAAATTTCGTTTTTTTCTTCAAAATATCGAAAAAGTGCTTACACTTATCAGAGGATCTAGAAATAAATCTCCCCAAAGCTGTTAATTGCTCGTTTAACTTTTGCACATCTTTTATGGTTGCCGGAGATGTCATATCTAATATAGCTTGCACCTTCGTTGGATCTACTTCGATTCCTTTCTTCGAGACTATGTGTCCCAGGAACTTCGTTGACTCCACTTCAAAGATACATTTTGCAGGATTTATCTTCATCTTATACTCTCTCATTTGATTGAATATCTCCCTTAGGTCTTCTACATGATCCCCCAGACTCTTTAGTTTTAACGAGCATATCATCGACATAAACTTCTAACTTGGTTTGAACCCATTTAGCAAAGATTTTCTCTACCATTCGCTGATAAGTGGATCCTTCATTCTTTAACCCGAAGGGCATCCTTATATAACAGTATAAACCTCTTGGGGAGAAAAATGATGTGTGTTCTTGATCCTCTTCGGCGAGTGGTATTTTATTATAGCTAGTATCCATCCATCAACGAGAGTCCGTGGTATCCAGATACTGAATCTACCATTTGGGGTATATTTGACAAGGGAAAACTGTCTTTCGGACAGGCTATATTCAAGTCGCTGAAATCGATACAGATCGTATCCCATTATTTTTCTTTGGTACTACTACCATGTTCGCAATCCAGTCTGGGTACTTCGCTGGTCTTATAATTCCCGAATCTAACATCTTTTGAAGCTCTTCCTCTATCTGCTCGTGATATGTTGTGGCTATGTTCCTTATTCACTGCCTCACTGGTTTTATTGCTGAGTTTATATCAAGTTTATGACACGCGGTAAGTGGATCAATCCCTGGCATTTCATCCATACTCCTTGCAAACACATCTCAATATTCTTGCAATAAGGCTTTCATTTTTTCTTCTTCTTCCATCCCAATCTTCGTTCCAATCTTCACCTTCTTTGGTTCTTCGTCAGTTCCCAAGTTTATCTCCTTCGTAGGTTCAACAACCGCGAAGTTCATGATTGGCTCTCCGAGGGGGGGTGGCTCCTTTAATTGCTATAAAGGATCTCCTTCCTTCTCAGGGATCTCACTTGGTATGGCATGCCTATCTTTTGCATTTGTCATGTATATCATCAATTCCTCCTCTTTTCTCGCTTCTAGCACCCTGTTTTTATGTTCCTTTTTCTTCTTTTTATTTTCTTTGTAGTTATGAACATCTTTGTCATTGCAATGCTTTGCCTCCTTTTGATTTCCTCTTATTTCGCCTATTCCACTGGGAATTGGGAATCGAATTGCTTGGTGAAAGGTTGACGCAACTCCTTTTATTCCATGCACCCATGGTCTTCCTATGAGCGCATTGTAGGGTGAATCGACGTTTACTACACAAACAGTGACCTCAGTCTCCAGCTCACCCGCGAAGATTTTCATGGTTAATTCGCCTTTGGGTCTCGATGCAACTCCATTAAATCCGTAGATATTGTAAGTAGATGGTACCAGATCAGAGTCTTCGTATCCCATGGTCTTAAACGCATGGTAAAAGAGGATATCCACCGAATTCCCCGTATCCACAAATATTTTGTCCACTGACCAAATTTTTCTTTCCTTAGTTGGATCAATTTCCCATCGCGAATGTTTCCCGAAAGTTAAGGTTACAACTAATAGATCGATGTGCGAGACTCCTCATTCGGGTACATAAATCGCCGAAAATGTGATTACCCTCTTCTGCCATTCTTTTAATGGTTCAACCTTCGCGACACTAAATATATCGTTTCCCTCAACAACCCTTTTATGTACTCTTCTAAATAAATTATCATGGAAATTTTCAATTCCCTTTGCTGAGTGTATTATAGAATTACAATTCAATCGTTGAGCTCCCCTTTCTATTTCGATATGGTATAATGGTGCTGCTTGTTGGACTGGGTCTTGAATAGGTTGCAGAGGTGGAGGTGGTGGTAAAACTTGCATCTCTAAGAAATGAGCTAACTTTCCTCGTTCAAGCAGATGAAGTATCATTCTTCGGACATTTTTGCAATCATTGGTATGGTGTCCATGAAAACAGTGATATTTACAGAACTCGTGACTCCTTCTTCCGGGTGGTGGTTCCATTCCCAAGTTTGGGGGCGTAGGAATTTCTTCAGTTAATCACAAACCCTCTCCACAGTAGTATTAATTTGAGGAAGTTTTACATCTTCAAAAGCTGGTGGACCTGGCCTTCGCTCTCCAAATCGCTGATTTTGATAGTTTCTTCATTGATCTCCCGAATTATTACCTCGCTGATCATAATTTCTTTGCCTTGGCTCTTCAGACCTTCTCCCTTGGTTTCCTTGACCATATCTTCGGTAGTCCCGGTTGATTCATTCTTCGTCTCCACTCGATAATGCCACAATCTTAGCCTGATTTGCGTTTGACGGCTCACCCTTTTCATATTTAGAGTCGTTTTCCACTGCATTTTCCATTCATGGTAACAACCGCGAAGTTCCTTCTTTCGGGGGGATTGCTATTCCAATCGCTTCTCTCTGCTTCTCCCCCAGGGCTATGTATTCTTCCTGGTACTCCCTCAGCTCATTCATTTCTATACTATTTCTGATTCGGAATATCTGAGTATATAAAAGATCTGTAGCAATTAGGGCATTCACGAAAGCCAAGATAAAATTCCTTTCTTCCACTCTTCCAGCAAGCTCACTACAAACCGTCCTCCATCTCGTCACTAAACTTCGCAGACTCTCATTGGGTCATCGTTTTAGATTGAATAACGTTTCGATTCCAGGTCTCAGCATGTTATTGCTTATGTAGGTTGTTAAGAATATCCTCTGCAGATCTCTGAATGAGGAAATGGATCCTTGTGGCAGCCCATCAAACCATGCCAAAGCCTCCCCAGTCAAACTCGCCGGAAAATACTTACACATGACTACATCATTTCGCCCCCATTGCATCAGTGAGAGAGTGTACTGTTTTAGGTGTTGCACTGCACTTTTCGTGTCACTGAATATGCTTCCAATGAGGGTAGTGTACACTTTGCGGTAATTCTTGCATGCAATATTTCGTAAGTTAATGGTGACTTCTCTGCCTCTTCTATTTCTTCTGCTAATTGCACTCGTCCTCCTCTCTGCGAATTATTTATCAAGGTTCTCATATCACGCAATTCGTTTAGCATCATGTGATTTATATTCCCTTCGTCGGGTTGTCTCCCTCCATTTGGATATCTCGCTTCGTCTTCCTGTTTTACTCTTTTTTTTCTCTCTCTTCTTTCTGCATCTATCCTTGTTTCTTCTAAGGCTCTTCGCAGGTTCCTTTCTTCACTACTCTCTCAGTGACGTTGTCTTCTTCGTTCTCTTCTCTCCTCGCCTTCATTTTTGTCAAGTACATCATCTCTCGTTTTAAAATGTCTTCTCGCTGAGATTCTACTCGTCCTCGATTCAGAATCACAAGTTCTTGTTCTCGAATCATTGTTTGACCTCTCTTCGTTGAGCATACGATTTTCCAGTATTAAGTTTGCGTTTAGCCTCGCGAGTCGTTATCGCTGCTCCACCAGATCTCTCTCTCGTTCTCTTTCTAAACGAAGTATCTCCCTTAGATGTTCAATCGTCATGTTTTCCTCATCAATGTTTTCCTCCGCTCCTTCGTGAGCTTTCTCCTCACCTTGTTCAGTTTCAGTATCAGTGGTGTGGACTGATCCTTCTCGGTACCTATATATCCTCATTAGGGTTAACGTTTTATTGTTGGAGTACACCACGTATCTCCCCTGCAGCTGAGGTTTCTCCTGTCTCCACTCTTCCTCTTTGTCTTTCTTCCATTCGTTTGCTCCTTGTTGTTGTTATCACGTGCTTTGCTCTATTTGCTACTCCCGTCATTCAAAGGCTTTAGCTGATGTTTTGTGGCTAAACTCCTTTTATCATCACCGTACCGAGTTACCCCAATTCACTGAACTGCTTGTGAACTTTAACTGATGAGGAATATTACAATCAAATTCGATATAAACTCCTTCTCTCTAAGTAGTGAAAGCTATAACAAAGTTCTCAAAAGACTGTAGATCTCAGAACTAGGTGTAAGCTAAAACTTTCATAATTTATGAAACCAAACTTTAGATGAATATCAAAGAAAAACGAATTACAGAAAACCATGTGTTGAAGATTCAAAACTAAGTCTCTCCTAAAATCTCAGGTGAGAGTAAACTCCCAAACCCAACTCCCTGTTTCTAGACGCCAAAACGTAACTGCAGGAAATCCAACAGTCACACCCAAGTAAACAATTACACAAGTTCTAAGTCATATTCACGAGATTGAAATACAAAGTTGTTATTATTATTCAAAACTATGATGATGATGATGATGATGATGATGATGATGATGATGATGATGATGATGATGATGATGATGATGATGATGATGATGATGATGATGATGATGATGATGAACCCTAACTTAGACTCTCTCTCTCTCCCTCCCTCCCTCTCTCTCTCCCCCTCTCTCTCTCCCCCTCCCTCCCTACAAAATTACTCAACCTCTTCTCACTAACTCAAGGTTCCTATTTATAGGAAAATAAGAAAGTGGAATACATCTCATATTTACTTCGTGGATAATCATACAATTCTCATGACTTTCACTTTTACTTCGTCAATCCAGTTTTCAATAAAAAAAAATCCCTTTCTTTCGTCGATAACTTCGGTGGGTTGTCGGTACAGCTGTCATAATTTATTGCTTAACAGTTCATCTTCGCATACAAAATCTTTACTTCGCCTCATCATTTCTTCTTCGCCGAATTAGACAGTTCTTCTATCTTCGTTAGGTCTTCTTTCTTTTCGCAGATCTATTTTTACGAATATCTTTTTGAACTTCGCAGATCCAATTTTCAATAAAGTTCTTCTGACAATTGATTTGACCCTTCATAAATGTTTTGTCCCCGAGATTGGTAATAATATCTTCTGCCGAGATCTTCTTCGTTAATTTCGTTTCTTATCGTTGCTACACGTGGCGAGTAGGTTTTCTGTACCTACATGTATCTCGCGAGGATATACTCGGAATCAGTCTATGATCTCAGATGGGGGCAAATGTCGTACTTACCGGAGACATTAGGTCTCTGCTCATGCTTGTGAGTCAGCTATGGACGTTTGATGAGTCTTTATAGACTACACGACCAGCCTGTCTCGCGGGGACGTGTGCTAGGAATCGTGGCATTATGACCAGCGTGTCTCGCGGGGACGTGTGCTAGGAATCGCTGCATTATGACCAGCGTGTCTTACGGGGACGTGTGCTAGAAATCATGGCTATAAGTGCCTTGTAGCTAGAACAAGAACTAGTCTCTCGTGAGAATTGATTTTGATCCATGAGGGCTTAATTACGTCTTTCCGAAACGAGGGCTGAAGCTTATGCTGAGCTTGTCTTTTGACAACCAGGACAGAGGTTATGACCGAACTCGTCTTTTAGCGATCAGGGCTAAAATCAAGGTTGAACATCGTCTTTTCGTCGCGAGGGATGAAATCAAGGCTGAGAGCACATAGGATTTTCTCTTATGCACATAGCTCCTTTCGTAGTCTGCAACCAGTAATATTCCTTTTGTACAACACTAGTAGTAATTGATTCACACCTTTTTTAATGCTCTTCATTTCTTGTGAGGTCAGCTAGGCCTAGTCTCTTCCTTTTTATCTTCCGTTTTTGTGTTTTGTTTTTTCAAATCAATAAATGTTTCTCATGAGTTTTGCTCAATGCTAAATCCACGTGAATATGAAGGAATCAGTCAGATTGACTTGGTACGTACGGCTGATTTTCGACGACTTTGGGACCTTATTCAGCAACGCTACAGTCCATGCAAGCTATTCAGCATCCAGTCAGTACATGTGCTTTTTCCATGATCGAACTTTTTACTTCTGGAATCTTGTATACAGATACATGCATAATAATAATGCTGCATTCCTCATGACCTGCTGGATTATTTTCTTCTCTGACAGAATCAATAGAATCTCCTTTTGTGCGTCATACTATGTCTTTTAACGAGACTGTTCATGTCTAATTCAGCTATCAACATGCCATTTCTTGCATAGGCTGAGCACAAACTAAAGGAGGCATTGGAATTTTTTCGCTGTAGATTGCCAAAAGAAGTCATCAGAGAATAAAGGAACGAGTGACAACTGAGAAGGGAATGGTTGGGATCCTTCTTTCCACCCCTTTTCAGGTAGATTAGTAGTAATCTAGTTGTCTACACCAGAAATTTCAGTTCACCATGATTACTGAAATTTAAAGAAATGCAAGAACAATTTAGACCATCTCATGTTTCAACAACTTCACAAAAATATTATTAACAACTTAGAACAATTAAAAAGTGATAATAAAATCACTTTTAAAAAGAAAAAAAAAGAATCCTCTCCATACAAAAGGAAAAAAACCATGGTAAAATGGAGTTGGATCTTACAAAAATTCCAATTCCACCAGACATTTTAAGAAAGGAGGATTTGCCAGACACTAATAGAAGCTGAGCAAACCTCTCCGATCCAAAAACCAAAATACATCAAACACCCTACAAAACAAGCTTTTTTTCTTTTTACGGTGTTTGAAAGCAGAAAAAGCAAATAAATAGATAAAACAATGTAGGAGTGGTAATATATGATAACAACGAACGAAATTGAGCTCCTTCATTTTCGAGATTTCTGAACTGATATCGAGGGTTTTCCATCTTTACCAGGGACATACCTCGGCAGAGTCAGCAGTGTGTTGACACGTGAAACACCTTCCAGAGCAGACCAGTTTGTCTTTTCCACAAGATCTGCATTTTCTTCATCTTCATCAGGTTGAATCTCAGGACAAGCTCGTACAACAGTTCCTGATCGGTTCAGTTCCACAGGACCCATGCTTAGCAGATCTTCTAATGCTGGTTGATTTTCTTTGGAAGTTGGGGAGTTGTTGGCTGGATTGGACTTAAGAAAGAGGCACACAACAGCACAGTCATCTACTTTGGAAGTTGGGTACTTTGACCTCCAAGCTCGAACTGCAGACTCTACCAATGCATGAGATGCAGCAGATTGTGTAGGAGCTGAGGCCACTATGTCTACCACTTCCTGGTTCGTGAGCACATCCCATACCTGCAAATGAGAACAACCAAGCAAATGCATGTAAAATAACTTGTACAGCACATCAAAGTTGATATTACAAAGATCTCAAGCTATAACAACTCAGCTCTTCTTATATAACAATAGGTTTACATCCTAAATATAACGATTTCCTTCTTGTCAAGTAGTTTTCGTAATTTATTATTGGACTACCATGCTTAGAATGTGAGCTAAAGGTAAGGCCGCAAAGGGTTTGGCATAGCCTCAATTCATCAGTGGACTAGGGTTACTAAGCAACCCAATCTCATATACTTGAGGATCTTCACTGCAATCCAGTCTGCAAACAACCAGTAACATCTCGAGTTCGTTGATTGAGGGCAAGGTGGTTATATAAGTGAAAACCAGACTGCAGTAAAGAAGTATAAACCAAAAACAAAAACCTATCAACAATCTAATCATAGAATTACTGTCACCAATCAGATAATGGTATAATTGAGGGTGAGACAGACAGCCGTTGGATACTAAACTATACCAGGAACCTTAACAATGTGGCTATAGTAGTAGAATTGTTGCTTTGATGTCCAGTGATCCAGTGGTATTCGAAGGAGACGTACAAATGGATCATTTAAGAAAATTCCGAACTATGTTTTAAATGTTGGTCTTAGAAATGACATAAAATTGCACTCAAGATAACCATCACATAATGTAGATGTAAGAAAGTTGCATATAATCTGGCAATAAGTACTGAACAGTACTTTCAATAGAAGGTAAGGAGGAAGAAAAAACATAGATTTTGTTTTCTTACCCCATCTGTAGCCAAAACGAGAAACTCATCCTTCTCAGTGAGGCGCCGATAAAAAACCTCAGGTACAGATATCAAACCAAAATCCTTCAGGCAAAAGTCCCCAAAAGCCCGAGCCATAGCCAGACCAGGGGAGTCATTGTTAGGCAGCCAAATTCGAGAAACCTCTGGCTCATCCTGAAGGGCGAAAACCCGCCCTCTACATTTTTTGATCCTCTCTGCTTCCTCTGTAAAGTGAGCAGAAGATGAAAAGAGATAACACCAAAACAGCTTCACAAGAACACAAAGACATGCACACACACACACACACATATATATAATATATATAAGAGAGAGTTGATTTACGTGGGAGATTTGGCTTGAGGTCCACTGTCAACTGAACAGCGATAAGAGAGTCATCTTGGTCTCTTGTCCCCAGTATAGCTCTGGAGTCCCCTACATTTCCGATTATAAGGTCCTGACCCTGCATCATGGAAGCCAACTGAGAGAGGAAATTTGAAGTATATTATTCTAAGTAAGGCTCAAAAAGTACAGACTTGGTACCTGTTTGACCAAGGTGACTGCTGTTGTTCCGCTGCAAAAGCAATCGAGAGTTGGGTGCATTTTCAGTTCCTTATCCATAACATTGAACGCCTTTAAAAATGACTCTTTCAATGTCAGAAAGATCTCTGGATATTTGTCTTTATCTTTGAGATCCATGGACAGCCCAGATTCTTCATCCACACATAGAGGGGTATTTTCTTCTGCGTTCATGACTTCCATTCCAGAAATGCTGTTCTGCCTGGAGACATCGTCACCACATATATTTACTTCCCAATGGGAACTGAGCTTAAGAGGAAGAGAGTCCCTCACTCTCCTGGCAACCATATGACCATAGGGCCCGTGACCGTCAAAAACCCCACAGAAGACGGTATCTGTTCGTGAGCCGAAATTCTGAAAATATAAAACCGTGTTTTAGTAAAAGTTTCGTCCGATACTTCTTGTAATTTAACCATGTTCATGCTGGTTCACTACATGATAAATCTGAAATCTAACACAGTTACTAGATAAATAAATATTCCGAGGTTAAAAAAATAAAACATATCTATAATTATGTACCTATATTTCTCGAGGTACATAGAAGTAATAATCAATGTATCTCTATCCCAACCATCTGTATTTGAGTATCATGATGAGGAGAAATGGGCAGCTATAACTAAACTTAAGTAATTAACCCTATGTCTAAGCTTAAGCTAAATAACAAACCAGGCAAAGAACAAAGTTTACATCTGAACGAAACACCAAAAATAAGAAACTAAAGACATCATCTAAGCGGTAGTATGAATATACTGAAAGAAATCAAACGTCAAAAGGATACAACAAAATAATTTAGGATCCAAATGATAGGATATCGTAATTGACGATTCTACCCATCATCAGATACCCAATTAAAAAAATTACGACATATCTCCATAGATATGTTTATCCATCATATAGTGAAAAACAACAAGCATATGGTAAAAGCAGGTAAAGTAAGAATAAGCATAGCTAGACAAATGAAATTTAAATTAGCTAAGTTTATAGGCAAAAGACCTCACCTCCCAGACAATCATGGCATCCTGATTGGTCCCCTTCTTCCCTTGTTGAGTAAAAAGTGAAGCAGCATTACTAGCTCCATTAGAATACAATCTGCCAGGAGTTCTGCGTAACTGTTCTGATCTTCTTGAATCAAAAGAAGAACTACTTCTCAACCCCTTCTTCTTCCTGTGCTTCCTACCTCCCGAAGGAGATGTAGGAGAGTAAGGGTGTGAATTCGTCCCATCTGTCGATAGGCAGGACCCCATCCTGAGGGCCCTGATTATCTCGAGTAAGCAATCCAGACCAGCCAGACAATTGAATCCCCTATTTTCAACTGATCGATCTGCTGCTGTCAGAAACAAACCGAGATTCTCCGTTTCACCCGTCGTTCCAACTTGTTAATTACCCAATTTTCTTAATCAATAACCACCACAATCACCCTTAACAATTCTCTGAATTCAATTGAAGAAACCTTGTGCAGCAATGTCTATCAACTAATAATTACCCCAATACTCAATCAAATTAAGAACCCCGAATATGAAATCCTTCCAAATCAAACAAAGATTGATGTACCCTTTGTCCTATAATAACTTTCCTTCCCAAATTGTCCAAATTATGTTGCCAATAACAACAGTATATTGATTAACAACCAGATAACTCTTGCAAAAACAAATTGGATAACACCTTATGAAGCCAAAAAGAGAAACCCCACCTTCAAAAAACAAATATTGGATTGGATCAAAACTCAAACACATAGACAACAATAATGGAAGAAGGAGATAGATTCGAACTAATCACATGTAATAGTAAACAAAGGACATAAAATTGAATGATTTTTTCCTTTTTTAAGGATTTAAAAAATGAATTAATCAATTAAAGCAAAAGCTAAAGAGGGTTAGAAAAACTTACACCTTTTAGCCCACAAGAATCCTGTATAACCTTTAGAAAAGAGAGTAAAGATCTGCAATAACTCAAACAAAATATAAAAATGGTGTCTTCTTAATAACTACCCAAAATAGCTCTTCATTAATTACAGAGTAATAATTTCTGATATCTACAAATTCAATTCTTGATAGAAGAAATTGATTGCTGATACAATCTTGGGTTTTGCATGTAATCAGAAACAAAGAGAACCCTTTGATAATCTTCGAATGGAGATCTAAAAAAACCAAGAAATGAGAAAAATTGATTTGATTTCAGAGAGATTTCCTTTAATGAATTGAATTCGTTTGATGGAAGGTTTTTTTTTAGTATGATATCTTTTTTGTTTACTAAAATAAGTAAGTGAAAAAAGGTTTTACAAGGGGGAGAATGACGTGATCTATCGCTTTCATATGTTTTGATTCTTCCTAAAACAAAGACACCCGATCTCAGATTCCACTTTCTCTTCGTGGTTTCTGTTTTTCTTATATTTTTTTTGAAATATATGTTTTTTAATTTTCTTTTATTACCTATTTTTATCTGTATCTTTATCCATGAAAAACTGGAAAAAGATTTGTTCGTGAAAATACACCAGGATTATAACCATACTACGACATTGATTACGTGGAAAACGTGTATTCTAGATATTAGTTTTGCCAAGTTGGCAAAGGGTCTTAGACTAAATTTTATGGGCTAGATTGAGCAGCTAGATTAGCAAAAAAATGTTGCAGTTCAAAAAAAAAAGTGGTTTATTTGTTAACACTAGTTCTCTCTTCTAGCATGTGCTCGCAGGTGAAATAGCAGCGAGATTGAAGCGCTGAATGGTTCAACGCCACAAAAATCACCTTTACGCTGAATGGTTCACAAAAATCACACGGATCACAAAATTTGATCTGACGGCTGAAATTTGTTGCGCTGAACCAAACAGCGTTGGGCAGTGGTCCCAGCTGACGTGGGATGCTAATCTAGCTGCTAGATTAGCACTCCCATAGAACTTTGGAAGTAGTCCTGGCTGACGTGGACTGCTAATCTAGCTGCTAGATTAGCACCCGTAGGACTAAGCCTTATCAGTCGGTCCAAGGGAGATGAGACCTTCTTTGCTAGATTGTATTGGTTTTGCCAAGTTGAAATGTAAGTCACGCTCTCTTCATGCGACATGTGTCATTTCAAAAAAAAAAAAAAATTTGTTTTCAATTGATTTCATTCTGATCAAACTGGATCATTTTTTTTCTTCAAAATTGAGTTGGTAATCGAATTCGCCAAATGTTGCTAGAAAACATAAAATCGACCAAAAAGATCAATTTCGCCTTCAATTGCATCAAATTCAGATTGAATAACAAAATCAAATATGCTTATATTTGTTGCTAAAAGCTGTTGCAATTCGGTCGACAATCACCTTTCACTCACTGTTATCTAGTATAAGTCTAGAAAGGTGTCAGATTCTGTGCACTCTCGTGGAAATGTGCACGTAAAATTTCAGTCTAACCTTCAATTTAATTTTGGAAGTAACGAGAGCAAAGCTAATTTTTTAGCGGGCGATAACATAACCTTATGTGAATTATTTAACTAATCAAATAAATATATGTCGTATTAACACTTTTCAAAAGAGTAATAAGGACGAGTATTTTCCAAAGACCAATTGGTTGACTTTTGTAGGTGAGGTCAGATGTTCGAATCTTCTGCATAGCTTACAAGTATGTTCTTCTTTACAATACTAGGTATGGGTGGATGTCGTTTTCTTTTTCCTCAAGCAATGTGTGTGGATGTAGTCGTATGTTACTCGTGCATATTGTTGTTGTTATTTTAATGGTGATTTGTGTTAACGGGATGCCCGAAATATGTGGAAAGAAGAAGACCATTATAACAACCAAAAACCATAGAAAAACATTTAGATTTCCAGAGTAAGCCACCCAAAATATCTTACTCATTGAAAAGTTAAAAATCATGCCTAATAAAAACGATAAGTATAAGTCTAAGGTGTTTCAGCTATTCAGAGTTGGCATCTAGAAAAATCAAGATGTCATTGGCGAATTGGAAATGGGTAATTGAGGTTCTTGTCACCTTAAAATTGAACCCATTGACCAAATCAGAATCTTTTTCTTTTCGAAGTATCAAAAACAGAACTTCAACCACAATGAGGAAGAGAAAAGGAGATAGCATGTCTCCCTGGAGGATTCTTTTTTTGCTAGTGAAATACCCATCTGCACTCCTATTGACAAGAATTAAAAAAAAAACGAACTCTCAGAATACAAGCCATAATCCACTTCACCCATTTCTGCCCAAAACCCGTACATATCATAGCTTCCTTTAGAAATCCTAGCTCACATTATCGAAAGCTTTCTCGAAATCAACCTCACAAAGAAGACTCTCTTTCTTCTGCTTCATTCTAGAATCTATGAAATCACTGGAAATCAAAAACCATTCGTAATTTGGCGTTTTTTTAATGAAAGCAGGATGATTATTAGAAATGGTCATAGGCATAACTAGCTTTAATCATTCAGCAAGAACCTTAAAAAAATCTTATCGGCTCCGTCAATCAAACTAATATGCCTAAGGTCTTTAATCTCTTGTATTGAGTCTTTCTTAGAGATCAGAGCCACGATTGTATTCCTAAAGCTCCATCCCAAATGGTCATTCTATTGTAACTCCTTTATGACCTCCATAAAATCCTGCCTAATTATCTCCCACAAAGAAAAACAAGATCAGAAAGCCTTTAGGCCCGAGAGACTTAGTTTTCCCCACATTGCGGCTAAAACTTATTCTTCTTTAGTGGGGAAAAACCATTTGTTAATTACTTAACTAATCAAATAAACTTGCCGTGTTAACACTCTCTAAAGGAGTGTCTACAAAAATAGATTCTTCTAAAAAGAATAAAGATTAGCTAAAAGGGCTAGGTCTCTATGGGTGAGGTTAGAGGTTCGAATTGTCTGCTTATATATTCTCTGTTATAATGGATGTCATGGTCTGGATGGTTAGCATTCTTGTTGATTGTCCTATTTCAATGGCAATTTGGTTTAACACAGTATTCAATTTTTGCGAACCTGGTTGCACCAAGTAACTCTATAAATTTAAATATAGATACGTACAATTCCTTTAGAAGCTTAAGTTATCGTTTTTAATAATCCAGAAGAAAAAAACATATTAATTTAATTCTTCGGAAGATAAAAAATATTAAAAGAAATTAATACTGGTATACTCTAAGAGTAAGCATTATGGAGGGGTTTTTCTTGGCTATGAGCAAGAGAGGAAGCCAAACCAAGGCTAAGAGAAAAATCAACGAAGCAATCTGATTTGTGTTACCATGTTTCTTACAATTAGACTTTTGGATCCGAAAATTAAGCTTAATAATAAATCTAAGATGTTATTTTACGGAAACTGAGTTTCTACACATGTGCAAATCTCAGTTTCCCATAACGGTTGTTCTTGGCTAGCGAAAGCAAAGGAAAAACACCTCTCATAGTGCTAATTGCTCTAATTCTACCTACTACCGGACTTATGTTTGTGAGATTGCATAGTGAAATGCTATTACTTTATGAAGGGTTTTGTTATCTTGTGCATTCATGCACAAGATAACATCCAATCATTGCATCGGGAAGGTGCAAAAAAAAATAAAAAAAAATAAGAAAGATGGTGTAAACTTGCATCGGAGAATGCAAATTAACATATATTTACCAAATGTGCATTTATTGAAAATGAAGTTTTGCAATCTCCAATGCAAGATAACACATTTCTCTTATTTTTTTATTTGTTTTTGCACCTTGCCGATGCAATGATTTGTTGTTATATAACAAAACCCATGAATGAATATTTGTTATTTAATTAACATTGACCGATAATTTGGTCAAAAATATCATGTAAGTATCATTTTGGAATCAACTTGTTCACACTCATAAAAGAGAAACTCAAAAGTCTAAAATGGAGAGTTCCCGCGCTAACCTCGTGAACATTTTCAATTTTCTCGACCACCTTTTTCAACAACAACTTTGAGCTAATTATAGTATATTATAAGTGTAAAATCGTACATTTTGACGATATTCAATGATAGTACTAAATTAGAGCACCATTTAAGAGACTGGCGAATGATCCATGAATAATGAATGGGATGTCACAATAAAACCCGCCACCACTAGGCATAATGTTGAAGTAGCCCCTACAAGGTTACAAAGCATTATCAACGAGTGATTTTCCTTTCCCAACTCTTTGATTGCATATTTGTCATTTAGTTTTCGATAATATCCATGATCTGATTCGTGTATACCCAGTTGGTGATTTATTTTATTAAAAATATATTATTAAAATTTATGCAGATGATATTGATTTGGGAAAGATATTTTGATAATTTGCAAGATATTATTATTTAATTTCTTGGAAACTATGGATGGACCGATGGAGTGTCCACAGTATAGTCTAAATTAGTTTGAGTGTCTATCGGCCTCATTTCTTGACATTGATGGGTTCAAAATACATATCAGTTTGCACCAACAAACAATACAACCTTTTATTGTTTGAGAAGTCATAAATTTTAATGGGAGTTACCAAAATAATACTCACTGCTTCAAAACGTTAAGTTTGCATATGAAACCAGCTAATTATTTTGAATCAGAGAGAAATATAAACTACAACCGTTTTCGCTATTGTATCCCTCGGATTGGTATCACTAACGACCCATGAAATTTGTATGATCATTTTATTTATATCTTTCACCACTTTCGATTTTTGAGGGGTTGTATGCGAACTAGAGGCCCAAGTCGCATCTGGAACGAATATTAAGAAGGTGTCAAGATAACATAAATAAAAACGTTGTTGCTTTTGGAGAAACAAAAATCAATCTCAGAGGTCGAAGGTAAAATTATTTTACTTCATGAAAATTTGTTTTTTCGATTCTAGAAATCATTTTAAAATCATATCGCCAAACTAACTTCCGACGTTTTTATAATTGAATGAGTATATCCAAACAGGAAGTATCATTTTCCAGCAAGATTTCTATCAAAATGCAAGTTAATATCTGTAAGTATAAGATTACATTCACATGGAAATGGATTGTCTAATCTTAGTAACAGACATGGAGAGGAATGTCAACCGAACTAAACCAATTAGTTTATCCAGTTTAGGATAAACGTTTGGCCTACAAAATTGTGTATGATGATTGATGATGGGGTGGTGAATTTTTTTCCCTTTATTCGTTGCGGGATTTGTGGGAATACATCTTTAGACATAAAAACAAAAGATTGTAAAGGTGTGTTGGATTGTTCTTCTTCTTTCTATTACACCGCCCCATCTGCTGCAAACGGCAAACATCACTTCCTCCTGATGCAACTCTTTACGTACCATCTGATTGGATTTTATGGTACTATTATTTCCACAATGACTAAACCAAAATAATGGGCTGGTTTTATATGTAAATATCCCTTCCTCTTAATAAAACCAGTTTATTATTTTGAAATAGACGGAATATTTACTTAAAGATACTTTTCTTTTTCCATCGGTGAATAGAAAATATGTTAAGTGAAATGCACGTGAATTACGCATCTGTAATCTAACGACTTGATAAATTCGTTTCCACACTGTGATAATAGTTCTTTGAAAACTAAAGGGTAACAAGTTTTCAAAAGATGAAATATAATAATTCTAATGTATGATCCGCGTTTGTATAAACAATTGTTTTGGTGCCCAATCCCCAAATTGACGGAACCCCTCCTCAACGCTGGATGGAGAAGGACTTGAACGACTTGGACCTTCAATGGGGAACAAAGAATAATTCGCAACAGAATTTAGATATTGTTCTATATATTTTAGTGATATTAAAATGATACAGAAAACCTCCGCATATGACATTATTGATTGCTTATGACACAGTTTACGCGGCATAGCCATAGACACGTAAAAACAATGCAAAATGATTATTAACACTTCCATAGTCAAATAAATAAACGCTCTACAACACAGGATATTATTAAGGAATGAACAAAATATTGCTTAATTGTTGTACCAAATGTTTTTTTTTTCTTCAAAATGAAAATGCAGGAAATTTTCTTTTTTGAAGCATAAACTTATTTATTAAACTTTAAAATGGCCATTTAGTACACTGTTGATTCAAAAGATTAGGTGTTATATGATTCCAAATTGTTGACTGAAAAATTCCGTATTAGCAACTGTCCAAAGTATAATTTGCTAGGCCGTCCGTTTGATTAGCTTTCCTGCAAGTGTTCTGTTAAAAATGTTGTAAGAATTCCGAGTTTTTGTTTGGGGTAACTCTTTTGAGACGTAGCCTGGTAAATAGAATATCAATTTTTATCCAGCAACCAGATTCACCCACGGATTTTCATGGGGAGATTGATTGGATTATTTATGAATTTGAAAAGGTGGATGGTACAATTAGGTTCGGTACAGATGCAAATTACAACTAGTACCTAAGTACATGTGTTCCATGCACCTCACATTATGAATGGAACCAGGAGGACAGGCTTTGATGTGCTGTGCTTTTTATGACTTCGTTAGGTCCCGCACTGTTTCCACTTTCCATATTCAAAAGAAATAAAAAATGAAGGTCGAAATCAAAAAAGTAAATCAGCATTTTCAAAAGAAATTAAAAAGGTATATACATTCACAAACTTATTTCGACTTTAAAAAAATAAGGTAAAGAAAGGTAGATTGGAAGCCAACTTTCAAAATAATTTCTAGAAACAAAAACAGTTTATTTCTTATAAGAGAAAATAATATGTTTTTGCTTTTTTTTTATGAAATTGTTGGAAATCAAGTCTAACCAAGACTATGATTAGATGTCGTACAGTGTTACTTGGCAGTCAAGTTTTTGAGTTTCTAGAAGGTGTTCTGTTTAGGAATGACTTGAGTTTGAAGTTTAGTTTGTTCTAGAAGTTTGTTTGGTTTAGGAGTTTGAGTTAAATTAGGTATGTTTTAGTATTTCCTATTTTGAGAACTCCCGGTGTTATTGAGCGGTATAAATAGGCTGTAAAGCTATGAAGCAATGTACACCAGAATTATTAATTAAACAAGTTATTAAGAAATCTCCCTTGTTATGATCTTTTCTTAAGTCTTTGTATATCAGATATCTACATCTGGTATTAGAGCAATATGATCTTAGGTCTGTGGTTTAATCAAAGAAGAAGAAGATGACGTCTAACTTGAGTTCAACCAAAGTTATGGTTTTTGATGGGAAGAATTTTGAACATTGGAGAATACATATGGAAAATATTTTTACGTATCAAGAAGTTTGGGATGTTGTTGAAACAGGATATGTTAGAGCATTGGTCGGTCGAACTCGCAAGCGTTGCTATCTCAAGCTTGTTGTCAAGTTTAGTTGCCAAAACTATAAGTCTTGATTTCTAGTCTACTTATGGCTAAGTCTCGGATTAGGATATAAAGTGTAGTTGAGCATTAAACTTCACGGGGTTCATCGATTGAAGACGAAGAACTACTAAGCGGAGCTTGTGGAACTTCATCAACAAAAGGTATATGGAGACTTGAACTCATCTATCACTCAAAAGTTTACCTACTCTATCTCCTATTTGAGACAAAAGTCGTATAGCTATATAGACTTCGATTATACACTTTCGATATTTCAAGTTGAGTTTCACTCGCTTACATATTTCTCGAAATATGTGTTGGTAAGCTTTTGCTTTAACCAAGTCCATCTTATATTCTTGACGAAAGTCAAAAGATGATCATGTGAAAATCGCCTTGTAACATCTTACATGATTTGTATGAGATAGTCATTTGATGTAGACTCGGAATGTTTCGTATTGATCATTTGATTACTTGAAAATTTATTTGAAGCTAATAGTTTGTGTGAGACAGCTATTGTCGTCTTCCAAGAATGTTTCAATGATTGAAATGGGAGTTTAGAACACTTAAGCATGATTGGATTATAGGCACAATATGCGTACTTGCATATGTGTTGATCCAAGATCGGAACTTATTATGCATACCCGTATGCGTACTGGTTGGTCAGGTAAAGTCCGGGAGCTAGAGTATACGTACCTGTACGCGTACTGGCGAAGTCAGTTGAAGTCCGAGTACTAGAGTATGCGTACATGTACGCGTACTGGTTTAAACTGAAGTTTGGATGTGTACGGCAGTATGCGTACCCGTTTGCATACTGGAGAACACAGTTCAAGTCCGGCTACTTAGGTATGCGTACCCGTTTGCATACTTGAGTGGGTTATGTTCTAAAATCGATTTATTCATGAACTAATACATTATATAATAAGGAATGCAATCTTTTGCAAACCGTGGCTATAATGTTCATGAATTGATTTGAGTGAATCAAAATCGATTTTGCTTCAATTGTGTCTTGTATACTTCTATGAGAATATAAAAAATTGAACAACTCTAGAACTAGTTTCATTTGAGTCATTTGAACTAGTTATGGTTAAGATGAATATGGTTGATCTGGAAGTGTACATATGGCTAACTTCGGTTAACTATTGTTGAGTCAACAAGGTGTACACGTTTAGGTACGGTTACTCTTATCTAAATGAAGTCACTTTTCATTTGTGTGTAACAAGCTAAGTTCGATCTAACGGTTGAAAGATATTAGCTTGAGTCTAATCAGGTTTTCATCTAACGGTGAATATTGAATGCTTTGTTACCAAGGTAACTTAGATTGCAAACCCTGATTTGAAGACTATATAAAGGAGAACTCTAGCAACAGGGAAACCTAATCCCCACACCTCCTGTGTGATACTAGTTACGACTAGAGTCGATTCTCTTTTAACCTTAGGTTTTTCACGAAACCCTATAGGTTAACGACTTGAAGACTTCATTGGGATTGTGAAGCCAGACCCAACTATTTTCTCTGTAGTTGCGTGTTCTGATCTTGCTGTTTTCTATCATATTCAGTGCTATCTTCTCTAAGATTTCCTCGAGATTTATTCTCCGATAGGCAAGATAAAAAGTAGTCACAAACATCTTCGTCTCATTGTTTGTGATTCCACAATATCTTGTTTCGCTACCATATGATTAAGATTATTGTGAGGTGATTGATATTACTAGGCTGTTCTTCGGGAATATAAGTCCGGTGTATCAATTGGTTCCTGTTTACCTTGATTTATAAAAGGACGGAACAAAACTCAAAGGTATTTCTGTGGGAGATAGATTTATTTATTCAATAGACTTTTATGTATGAGACAGATTGGTTTATCAAGTCTTCGACTTTGGGTCGTAGAAACTCTTAGTTGTGGGTGAGATCAGCTAAGGGAATCAAGTGCGTAGAGTCCTCCTGGGATTCAGAGGCGTAAGGAACGCGACTGTACCTTGATCAGTGTGAGATTGGATAGGGCTTAACTATATTCCAGTCCGAAGTTAACTTAGAGTAGGCTAGTGTCTGTAGCGGCTTAATACAGTGTGGTGTTCAAATCTATACTAGGTCCCGGGGTTTTTCTGCATTTGCGGTTTCCTCGTTGACAAAATTTCTGGTGTTAGTGTTATTTCTTTTCCGCATTATATTTATTTATATAATCAAAGTATCACAGGTTGTGTGTAGTTTAATCAATTAGATAATCCAACCTTTGGTTGTTGATATAAATTGATTGAAACTTAAACATTGGTCTTTGGTACCATTCAAGTTGTTTCTCATAATAATCAGGCTCGCGGATTTTCATCTGTTTGATTTGCTGATTACATTGAGAAACAGAGATACAACCCTTGGATATATTTCCATTGATTGAGTCTGACTATCTAGTTGATTCTCTTGGAATTATATCGGAGTTTGTCCATACAGATTGCTACGCGAAATATTGGGTGTGGTTGTTAGACCCCCGCTTTTTCAATTGGTATCAGAGCAGACAAACACTATAAAACTAATAAGTTTTTGTTTGACTGATCCCTAAAATCTGTCCCTATGGGAAATTTCCTTGGGAAACTTGCTCTTGGCATCTGTAACGCACGCCAGAATTCCTTAAAGACTGTTCAGAGATTATTATCCATTAGACCTCTGGTCTCTCATGATAATCTCGTTCCATCCAAGACTTTGGAAAACTTAGATGATGAGAAACAGTCTAAAGGAAAAATTAAAAGTTCTTCTAAGAAAAATCGTTCGAGAAAACGTTGTCAATGCTCAAAGATATGGAATCCCACTAGATTAACTCTTAATCTTTTTGAGGAATACTATCGTGATGGATCAATTGACAAAGATCTATTTAGAGCTTTTGAAAGCGTTTTTAAATTCTTAGAAAAGCTTAATTCGATTGAGGAAAAGTATCTTTCTGATAAAAGTTTTGTACCTGTTAAATCATGTATCCATGATGTACGAACTATGCTTACTACCAACTCATGTGAAATTGATAAAAATATTTCTGATGAGTTCTGTTTAGGTTCTAATTGTCGAAAAACGTCATTCCTTGGTCATAAGAAAAAGGATTTTAAAAATTATATTAACCCTGAGTATCATCATACTTCTGGTACTTTTCACAAATATCAACCGGATAAGTTGCATGAGGATCTCTCTGCACTTCTAGCCTTTTGGTAACAAGCTTGGCTCTACCCCATCTGTATATATATATCTTGAGATGGGGCAAGTAACAGTTTGACTTTTTGTGTTTGGGTTAATTTATTTTTATTTTGAGAAAAATTCCTTGACAAGTTTTTTTCCCTCTATATCCAAGGATTTTTAAAGTGATGTAGTTCCTTATACGATCCTTTACTGCACTGTGCCGTCCTTTCAGTGTTCAAACCTTGGATGTTGAACGCTTTTAGAAATCTTGCTTTCCTTTTGCGGGTCACGGTTCATGAACGGGTCCAATCCCATTATTGGGTATATAAGAAGTATGGTACGTGTACCCTTCTTCTTCCCTTTCTAGTCCGCGTACGTGAACTTTTATAGGTTTCATGTATCATCTCCATTAGAATTTTTGTTGGAGATTCAAAATAGGATACGGGTTTTATTCATCATCAAGGAACAAATCAAGTAAGTTCTTCCTTCTCCTTGTACTCTCAATTTCTAGGTCTCATGGGAAATTTCAAGGTTTCAAAGAAGGTTTCAAAAAACTTAGATTCATCTTCTTCTAGCATGACTATACCTCAAAATAAAGAGTCTATTAAAATTAGATTTATCAATGATTCTAGTAGTAAGATCTTTGAAAGGATTTCTTCTAGTGGTTTCATTCTAGAAAATAAATTGGATTTGGTTAGTGGTCATAAATAAGATTTGGTTTGCTTTGAAAAATTTAATCTTGGAATCATCTTTAATGGTCTTGGTGAAGGCTTTGACACTCTCACAAGAATCTTCTATGCTAACATCCATGATGTTGATCTTGATGACATGGAATTCAAGACCATGATAAATAGAGAAAGGATTCTTTTTAATAGAGAGTTGATATCAAGGATTACCAAAATTCCTGTGGGTAATTTTCGCCTTCCTAGACCAAGGGAAGAAAGACCATCTTATGATACCATTTCTAATGGTCTTTTTAGCAAGAGTGTTGATTGGATTGAAGGAAAATTTCCTACTAATTATCTTAGTCTTGCTTTGATGTCTTTTGGAAAACTTGGTATATCTAATCTTTGTCCCTCCACAATTGAGAACTCTCGGTGGAGTCGTGAGTTTGCGGAGTTAGTCTATTTCCTTGAATTGGGTTCTCAGAGTCTTGATATTTATAGATTCATCATCCTTCAAATGCTATTAATGACGTCATCCAACAAGAAGTTAGGCTTTCCTTGCTTGATTGAGCAAATTTCTCGAGCATATTCTATTGCTCCTATTGGCAATTCCATTGGAACTCCCAAACTTGTTCGTCCTTGTACTTTCAAACGTATGAAGGAAAATGCTTGCAAAAGACAAAGATGTGATACCCTTGACGGTTCTTGTGATACTACCACCTTGGGTATTCTTCATCAAATTCTCAAGGGTATGGGTAAGATAAATTCCAAGGTAAAATGCGTGCAAGAACAATTACGCGTGATTGCTACTAAGTTTCCCGAAATAAAGGAAGATATGGATATTGTTCAAGCCACTTGGATGGTCTCCGATGATGAAGATGATGAGTAAATTCGTTATCCCTTGTTATTATTTTGTCTAGAAAACTTCTGATGAGAATTTATTCTTGTGTTTTAAGAAGGATAACTAGGGTTTGGAATAGCCATTATTGTGAGTTCACATAGCTATTGCCAACGTTTTTCATCTTGCAATGTTTTTAGATTTATTTATTTAAATTCTAAAGTTTATTTGGAAGATGATTTTGCAGTATTAATCTTTATTGGTTTTATATATTGCAAAATTTTTATGGGATATGTGTGTTTGTGTCCGTGAACTCTGATTGTCCCATATATGTCAAAAGTTAAGCCTATTATGTCATTATGCAAATATTGATGAAGATAGGATGAACTTTTGATTGCAAAGATTAAGTCTATGATATGTCTTTATGCAAATATTGATGAAAAATAGAATGAATCTTTGAATATTCCGCAGTATTGGTCTTTCCCTGATCCACTTCTATGTGAAAGTACTATGTGGCTCCGTAAGTTCTCTTATGTTGAGCATTTCCGATTAAATTGATCATGGGTTCTCTTGTGGTTAATTTAATTGAGTTTTATGGATACAAATTCATGTTTCATGTAATTTGTTAATGTCCAAGAAATCTTTCTTTTCTTATAAAAGTAAGGTCGCTCTTGTTGTTCTTTCGGGAATGACATTATATGGGGGAGAGCTCTTAATTGAAATTGTGCTTAATTGCCAAATCTTTGCGGGGAGTGCGGCTGTGGAATATTGTAGGAGTTTTCTTGTATCTTTATAAACTCCTTGATGAATGCATTTAGTTTCGACTATATGATTGCATCTAAACAAAGTTGATATGTTTTCTTTTAGTCATGAAGTATCTCTACGAGAATTTCATTATGATCCCACTAGTTTTCGTACCTTTGCCAATTTATATTGACAAAAAGGGGGAGAATTAATGTGTAGTTCACACTACAAATACATATGGTTTACGGATCATTATGTAAGGGGGAGTGGTTTTCATGTGATATGAAGTATTGACTAAGGGGGAGTGATACATATCACCGTAGTATTGTTGTTAAAGTTGTGATTCAATTGGACTTTGATGCTGTGTAATAATACTATGACACTGTATAACAATGATTGAGAGCTACTGTTTTCTCATTGTTATAGATACGGATCTTCAACAACTATGATGTTGAGTTGAACACGTTCAGAATCACTGGAGTACTTGGAAGTGACGAAGATTTCTAGTAATGTTGAAGAACCAAGGAAATCAAGCATTTGGATGAGAAGCTACAAAGTTTATTTATTTTGTAATCCATATGTATTGATAGTTTTGTCACTAAAATTGATAAAGGGGGGGAGATTGTTAGAGCACTACTCGGTCGAACTCGCAAGCGTTGGTATCTCAAGCTTGTTGTAAAGTTTAGTTTCCAAAACTATAAGTCTTGATTTCTAGTCTACTTATAGCTTAGTCTCGGATTAGGATAGAAAGTGTAGTTGAGCATTAGACTTCACGGCGTTAATCGATTGAAGATGGAGAACTACTAAGGGGAGCTTGTGGAACTTCATCAACAAAAGGTATGTGGAGACTTGAACTCATATATCACTCAAAAGTCTATCTCCTCTATCTCCTATTTGAGACAAAAGTCGTATAGCTATATAGACTTCGATTATACACATTTGATATTTCGAGCTGAGTTTATCTCGCTTACATATTTCTCGAAATATGTGTTGGTAAGCTTTCACTTTAACCAAGTTCATCTTATATTCTTGACGAAAGTCAAAAGATGATCATGTGAAAATCACCTTGTAACATCTTACATGATTTGTGTGAGACAGTCATTTGATGTAGACTCGGAATGTTTCGTATTGATCATTCGATCATTTGGAAATTGCTTTGAAGCTAATAGTTTGTGTGAGACAGCTATTGTCGTCTTCCGAGAATGTTCCAATGATTGAAATTGGAGTTTAGAACACTTAACCATGATTGGATTATAAGCACAGTATGCGTACTTGCATATGTGTTGATCCAAGACCGGAACTTCGTATGCATACCCGTATGCGTACTGGTTGGTCAGGTAAAGTACGGGTACTGGCGAAGTCAGTTGAAGTCCAGGTACTAGAGTATGCGTACCTGTACGCGAACTAGTTTAAACTGAAGTTTGGATGTGTACGACAGTATGCGTACCCTTTTGCATACTGGAGAACACAGTCCAAGTCTGGCTACTTAGGTATGCGTACCCGTTTGCATACTTGAGTGGGTTATGTTCTAAAATCGGTTTATTCATGAACTAATACATTATATAATAAGGAATGCAATCTTTTGAAAACCGTGGCTATAATGTTCATGAATTGATTCGAGTGAATCAAAATCGATTTTTCTTCAATTGTGTCTTGTATACTTCTATGAGAATATAAACAATTGAACAACTCTAGAACTAGTTTCATTTGAGTCATTTGAACTAGTTATGGTTAAGATGAATATGGTTGATATGAAAGTGTTCATATGGCTAACTTCGATTAACTATTGTTGATCCAACAAGGTGTACACGTTTAGGTACGTTTACTCTTATCCAAATGAAGTCACTTTTCATTTGTGTGTAACAAGCTAAGTTCGATCTAACGGTTAAAAGATATTAGTTTGAGTCTAATCAGGTTTTCATCTAACGGTGAATATTGAATGCTTTATTACCAAGGTAACTTAGATTGCAAACCCTGATTTGAAGACTATATAAGGGAGAACTTGATAAGCACGTAAGTGTGACGCATTTTCACCCATAACTACATTATCTAGGACTCATTTTATTTCTAATAAAGTTGTTTTAAGTCTTTTCTAGGGATAAGCTCTTGCGGCAAAATTGGCTCGAAAAGTGGTGTTTTACACCCCAGGATAGAGTACTAAAGGCACCCCAGAAATGAACCGGAAGCACCCCAGAAATACACCGGAGGAACCCCGAAAATAATGTTGAAAACACCCCCAAAAAAAGTCTAAAGGCCCCCAAGGGACATTTGTTATTCGGACTCTCAGTTTGGATAAGGGGCACCTCAGTTGGGCACCTGCTATTCGCACCCCCCAGTTTTGTTAGGGGGACACCCTTCTTCTTCACGAATAGAATTTTTTTTTGCGGGAATTCTGGGTTCAAATTTCCAGTTCCTGCGTACATTGTGTTTTGATATTTTGAGGAAGATTTAGTCGGATTTTCATCTTGCTTCGGATATGTACCAGCCTGTTAGATCACAACAGGGGTGGTAAGTGCATTCATTTCGATTAAATCACAGAATCTCATCAAACAGGGGAAGATTTTTATCTCGGGTTCATTATGAGCTTGAATTGGAAAGTTTGTGGATCAAAGAGGGAGGATATCTTCTCTGCTAGAGTTTTTGCTTTATCTTGGAAGGAATAACAGCTCAGAGACGCATGCAGAGAAAGAAATAGGAAATTATTCCCGAGAATAAATTTTCTTTACTATGAAGATTTTGAGGAGTAATTGGAAAGATTTGGAGGTGTTTCTGGGTTATAAATAGCTTCTGAGATGTATAGGAAGAGAGGGAGAGAGTTGGGAGCAGTTAGGAAGAACTAGAGAGTCGAGAAATCAAGTGGCAGAAAAACTCCATTTTCTGCTGCTGTGAAGAACACGAAGAACATAAGACGCACGCAGAACCGTCGTTTTCCAACAGTGACAACGACAATTGCTTGTGGGTCGTATTGCTACAGTGACAACAACACTTCATTTTTATCGTTCTCTGTAACAGCTCGGTTTGTAACAAATAAAACTGTTACAAACCCGGTTTTATTGTTTTTCTTCCATTTCATTATTGTGAACACCATTTTTGAGCAATAAAGATTAATTTTGAGCGTGCTTCCATGATGATGAGCTAATTCTCGCGTAACCAAGGCACGGAGGAAGATATTTATGCATGAATAATTGGTAACTATTCTATTTTTCTCTAATTTGTATTTTATAATTCACTCAATTACTACTTTGTAGAATTTTAATTGTTTGCATAATTTTTCCTAATTAGTTATGATTCAATTAGATAGGTTATACTTTGGTTAGATAATTTATGCTTAAGGGATACAATTAATGTTTGAGAATATGCTTGATCATTTGTGAATTAAGAAAAAGAGATTTTAAAAATAATTAGAGTTTTGGAATTTTTACCATCATTCATTCATGTGTAATAGTGGAATCCAGTGTCTTGGTTATTTTGAATCTTGAAATCGAATTTGGAATTAAATTTTCTCTATTTTTAGTTTAAATAAGTCTAAAATCAATTGCTTTCACAAGTCTTACGAACCTATTACTACCATTATTCAAAATTACATCAGAACTCTAGCAACTGGGAAACCTAATCCCCACACCTCATGTGTGATACAAGTTGTGACTAGAGTTGATTCTCCTTTAACCTTAGGTGAAAAGACGAGTGTACCCAAATATACCTCAATCTAAAACATTTCCACCTATAAGTCCTTTCTCCGAAAGTGATTGTCTATGGACTGAGTCGAGACAATACAACTAATCGGTTCACATTTCGTGTGATCGTCTATGGATACGAGATCGAGACAATACGACAACAAGATAACTTGTGTGATTGACTATGGATGTAAGATCGAGACAATACAACAACGAAGTATGTTTACTTGATAAAAGGTTCGGACTTAACCAAACACAATAGGATTGCTATCAAGTAAATATGAATTAACGTTTGTGTATTTTACTTCTAATTATAATAAAAAAATTATAATTGCGGAAATAAAAATGTAAAAGACACAGCAAGATTTTGTTAACGAGGAAACTGCAAATGCAGAAAAACCCCGGGACCTTGTCCAGAATTGAATACTCTCAGGATTAAACCGCTATAAAAAATCTAAACCAACTTCGTATAGTTGAGACCAAGCAACTAAACCTATAGTTCACCTAGTTCCGTCTGTATCCCTGCGCCTCCAACTTGCAATAAGTCACGCACTTGGAACAATTCCTTTGGTTCGTATTCCAAACAATAAAGGAAAAACAAATCTGTTCGGTAACAACTCTTTTCAATCAACTGATATGAGTTTGACAAAAGGATCTTCCGTTTATCCCAATAAACTCTTTTGTCAGGTTCTTAGATCTATCCAATAACAACTACCAAAGTAATTGTCAAGACTTTGCAATCAATACTTCGAATCACAAAGAAACGTATTGATGCCGATCTACTCAACTAATAAATCAAGGTTTTCACAAAGATAAACCGATTATAGTTGGATCCCCAGCCGATCAAGTTTTGTGCACACCAAAGATTATGAACCCAAATCAGAAATCTTCTTCGTCTTCAAATCTTCTTAGATCTTCAATAAACACCCGCACACAATCAACTTGAATCTCTTGTGATCAATCACACACAGAACGGAGTCTGTTAACAATGGATTATCACAAGACGTCTTTAGATCTACAAACAGTCTAAAGATCCCCGTCGAAACTTCGATCTAGTTTGAGTGAATCTTTTATCAGAAGAGAAGATTCTCAAGCATAAACAAACTAGGTGCAATCAAAGTTCAACAACCGTTAGTCAATCAAATCAATCGAAAACTAATAATAAACTGCAATTATCTAGTTTCCCACCAACAGTACTCGTAGAGCTTCCCAATCCCAAAGAAGTCTTTAAAACGAGCGGTCGTAAGAGATTTCGCCTAATTAGGGTACTTTCCTCTCCGAATAGACGGATCCACCAGTAACAACACAACTAGGTAGTTTTTGCTGGCTCTGAGGATTAGTTTGCTCGAAATGCAAACTTCAATATTTATAGACCAAGGAAGTTTGGATACCAAGGAATATCCAAAACCGAATATTCTCAAAGATATGCAATAAAGTCCAAATCGGTTTTCATAATTCCTGGAAATGCTCTGTCCAAATATTGACCGAAATCTCAGTAGAAAATCTCCAATTAGTAAATGCACATTACCAATTTTTATTTTCTAAAGATATGCATTTAATTGCTGGAAATTAAAAGCATATAAAACTAAAAATCTTAATTAAAAGATTCTCAATTTATTTCGATTCGTGATTCTCCTTTAGTTATTAAGGAATATCTTTGAACAATAAAAGATAAGAGTTACTGCACATGTTCAAAGTATGTCGACATCTTTACTTTGTAAATCCTTTTTCATATTTACCATCGTTGAACCGATTTGCCACACTTCCAAACAAGTTTAGAATTGGTTCATCTGACTTCCAAGAACTATGTGATTGATTATCCTATCAAATCACCAATCATGGGTTTAAACGGTTCTACCAAAACAAGTTTCGGTTCTACCTCCATGTGGGTACTAGGATCGGTTACCACATATATATGGTATCTAACTTGTATTCGGTTGCACAAGTTATAGGATCGGTTACCAATCACTAAGATTTTGTTGCACCTCTTACAAGGATCGATTCCCCTACTTGTGATTGGTTGCACCTCTTACTAGGATCGGTTCCCCAATGTCTAGAGTTGGTCATACCAATTACAGTAAATCGATCATACCATCTCAGGTGATTACTTAAGATTGGTTTCACTAATAAAAGTCATACCAATATAAAAGTCAGGCCTTGTGAATAGTTTTACCAAGATACATAAACAAGTTATGAGCGGTTATACTAAACACACATATTGGTAATCCAAAGATTTGCAATGAATAACAATACCAATAAGCCCAGCGATTTCCCTTTCGATTCATAACACAAGTTTATGAATTTTACTTCCTTTAAACGAATGTAAAAACATTGTTTCCTAGGACGAAATATTCACCCATACCCATACATAATCACAATAGCATTCATACGATTATGTCGATGTATTATATACGAAGTTCAAAAGATAAACGTTATACTTCATATTGTAATTCCTTAATACTATATCTAACTAGAGTATAATCATTCACAGCTTCGTAGTTATGTTTTCAATATGCACGACTTGAAAGATACGTTAGGAATGAAACAGTTCAAGTCAAATATTACTAACCTCAAGTGGAAGGATGATGTCTTCGTTGTAGCTCATTACTTCTTCACATTCTTCAAGTCTTCACGTAATACTTGTAAGTCTAATATCCTAGTAACTTTCTAGCTAACCTATACGAAGTTGACTCTAGTAAATAATCAAGCGACTCTTTAAATGAGTTTTGATTCACTAAAATATGACAACCAAACTTTACATACCAACGCTTGGTGGGTTCAACCGAGCTATGCTCTAACAATCTTCCCCTTTGTCAATTTTAGTGACAAAACTATTACATAATATGGATAAACAAATTACAAAAATTCATTATACATACGCTTGATTCCAAGTTTCAACAACACAATAACCTGTATACATTCAATCCATAAATGCCGCCGTTGACATTATAATAACAAAGCTAATACTCCCCTAAAGGTAAGATAGGTAGATTTTCAATCCGCACGTCTTTGTTATTCCCTTTGTAGTTCATGTAACTACAAGTATCAATATGATATGTTACTCTCTCTTAGTCTATGCTTTACTCTTTCGTTAGATATAACGTTTAAGCACCATTGTCCTTTCCCTAGTGATACCAAATCACTTGTTTACTCCATATATTTCTCCCCCTTTTTGTCACAAAATGACAAAGGTACGAGCAAATAAAAGGACAAACCGAAAGGATCTTACAAATCTCAAAAGACTTGCAAAACCTATAAGAGTTAAGCACGAGGGTTCCACACACCAATATCAAAACCGAAACTACAAATTAAGTTTGTTTTGATACGTTACCAAGGAAACAATTTCCCGAAGAAATTTTCCCTAATAGTTTAGCAAACCAAAAATAGACTAAGCACCTTAGTTCTATTGCTAAACCGATTGTACAAATACAATCGCTTGTTCGATAAGACCAATATAAAGATCAAAATTAACTCTATTTTTCTCATCAGGTTCTAATTATTCAAATAATAACTTAGACCTTTCACTTTTAAACAAGACAAATACTAGGTTAGTTAACTAGCATTTCTTTTTAAGGCATTCGATTAGACTTGAATAACCGAAACCTCCACTTTGATAAGTCTAACTAAGATCAGAATTAACTTAGTTTCTCTTATCGGAATCGAATTGGACTAAACAATTGATCCTGAAAACCCCTTTTGTTAAGCCATAAAAAATTCATACAAAACAACATAAATCAACTTGCATAATTATTTACCTCAACCGGAAGCAATTGAAACAATCATAGACATTATAGTACCGTAATTGCACCGAAATTTTGTAAGCCTAAACAATTGATACCAAATAATAAAGCAAGATAACAATAGTTTTACTTAACCGGAAACAATTGAATCACACACACATCCATACACAAATAATGGAATAAACATCAAGTGTACCTAAATTTTGTTAAGCAAAAGCGATAAATATATGCAATAAAATCAGGCTTTTCTGAAACAGGAAAACGAGTAACTAACAAATTCGTTACCTCAAATTACGCATCCTCTTCTCCCCAGAAAGATATATCATTAAGCGCCAGTTCAAGATAGAACTCTCCCTCGTTGTGTTGTCATCCTCTCGCAAGACAAAAGAACAACAACAAGGACCAACCTTTACCAGAGAAAGGTTGAAAACTGGTTTTAACTAATGCAATGCAAAATTTGAAAACCCCGAAACACATATGCTTTTATGCTAAACCAAATGATTCAACATATTGTGACTTTTTCACATATTAGTTTCAATCAGAACCCCTTATGATCCTTTGATAAAGCCTACCAACATGGGCTAGAACTTAATCCTGCTAAACCAAAAAGTCACCCAAACCATAAGGGTTCACACCATATGAGATCGAATATTAAGGTCATGAAAACCGAAATCAAACATCCCATAAACATACATAGCAATAAAATAAAGCATTCAAGCACAGGCTATGTAATCGAAAAACTATCACAAGAAAAATTATAAACTAATAATTTTATTCATAAATAATAGTTTTATTCATAATAGATCTTATACAATTATTGAAAGAAATCAAAAACTGATGTCTATTTTCTTGGATTAATCCTTCATCTCAATGCTAGAGGAAGATAGATTATTACTTTCAGTCTTCAACTTGTGAAATTCTTCAAGTAGATAAACTTGTTGTTTGACCAGAATTTCTTGCAGTTGAGAAATTTTCGTGAAGGATTCTGCAAGAACATGTAATTCTGTCTTTGATTGAACACAAAAGTGTGTCAATGCTTCAATACACTGATCTTTCTTCATCATATTCTCTCTTTCCTTCTTGCTAAGCCAATCTTTTTTTTTTTTTGATTTTGCTCTTTGATTTCTCTATATCAAGAGAAGATGCAGATTTATTCTTAAAGTGATCTTTCTGATCTAGCACCTTATCAAGAGACGACATTGGATCCAGACTCATAGTTCGGACAAGGAATGACCAAAGAAGGAGACTAATCTTTTTATAATTTTCATACTTCCGAAAATATAGTATTCCTATAAATACGAATATCTTAAATATTTTCAATTACTAGATTTTATTTCCATAATCTACACATAAGTGCCTTGATCTTTCTTCTTCCTCACTTAAAATTTTGCACACATGGTGAGGAAATAATTCTAATACCGATCAGGTGGTATTAGTATGATATTTTCTCTCATTATGGAATTTTGAACAACCAGAGTGTCCTTGATCTAGTATCGTATGAGAAAGTTTCTTTTTGTTACCTCGAACTAACGAAGTATCTTGAGATTGACTGGGGTTGCATATGAAACTTTTAGCAATTCTGTTTTTGAGACAGTTTTTGCATCTTGTCTTATTTTTCCCTTTACCATTAGATGATTTGATAACATCGGAAGACATGCCCATTTTCAAAATGGGTAATCACTAATGAAGGAGGAAGAAATAAGATTGACAACTAATGCAATATTAGCTGTTTCCTCTTCTTCAGAATCATAAGAATCAGAGGTCTCATCTCGAGTTACATCCAGAGCCTTGCTTCCAGTGTATTTCTTAAGATTGGGACAGTCTTTAGCAATATGACCAAACCCTTTACACTTAAAGCACTGCGGCTGATAATCATCATCTTCTTCCTGATCCTTTTTGACAAGAACTCGATCATGTGGACGAGAAGATCGATGAGCATCCTTTATGAATCTCTTATTTCTTTTCTTTAAGAGATCTCGAAACTGTCTAGTAATTAATGATAATGATTGTTCAATTTCATCATCAGAATTTTCTGCAATCTGTTCATCTGTATCATCCATCTGTCTATTCCTCTCTATTTGAGCTTTCAGAATTTTTGCAGCTTTAAAAGCGATTCCTTTACTTTGAATAGACTGTGATTCATGATCAAAGATCTTTAACTTTCCAACGAGTGTGATTCGCGAGAGTGTTGAAAGATTATTTTCTTTTATGATTGCATGCTTCTTAGAATCGTATTTAGATGGCAACGATCTGAGAATTTTGCACACTATATCTTTTTCAGAAATAGTCTTTCAAAGAGAGAAAGAAGTATTAATTATCTCAGAGAATTTAAGATGAAACTCTTCAAAAGTGTCGTTGTCATCCATTCGAAGGTTTTCCCAATCGGATGTAAGAGTTTGAAGTCTAACTTCTTTCTCCGATGTGTTTCCTTCGAATACGATCTGAAGATTATCCCAAGCTTCTTTCGAAGTTTGACATGTTGATACATGATGTTGTAGATCACGACTTACAAAATGTATCATAACATTCAAACCATCTGAATTCTGCTAAGCAAAAGCCTTTTCTTTGTTTGAAAAATCCACTAAGCGTTTAAACTCAGTTTCCGAATTTTATACTTTCGGACGATTATAACCATCGACGACTAATATCCATGTATTTAAGTCTCGTGATTGAAGAAAAGATCTCATAACAGATTTCCACCATAGATAGTTTGTTCTGTCAAATCTTGGCGGTACGTTAATTGAAGTCGATTCATGAGAACTTGAGTTCATCTCTTATAGGTTGGATCACACCAAACACAGATTGTTAGATATTTTCGTGTTTGGAAGCTATGATACGAATTGAAAAGACGAGGGTACCCAAATATACCTCAATCTAAAAAAATTCCACCTATAAGTTATTTCTTCGAAAGTGATTGTCTATGGACCGAGTCGAGACAATACAACTAATCGGTTCACACTTCGTGTGATCATCTATGGATACGAGATCGAGACAATACGACAACAAGATAACTTGTGTGATTGACTATTGATGCAAGATTGAGATAATACAACAACAAAGTTTACTTGATAAAAGGTTCGAACTTAACCAAACACAATAGGATTGCTATCAATTAAATAGGAATTAACGTTTTTGTATTTTACTTCTAATTATAATAAAAAAATTATAATTACGGAAATAGAAAAGTAAAAGACACAGCAAGATTTTGTTAACGAGGAAACCGCAAATGCATAAAAACCCCGGGACCTTGTCCAGAATTGAATACTCTCAGGATTAAGCCGCTATACAAAATCTAAACCAACTTCGTATAGTTGAGACCAAGCAACTAAACCTATAGTTCACCTAGTTCCGTCTGTATCCCTGCGCCTCCAACTTGCAATAAGTCACGCACTTGGAACAATTCCTATGGTTCGTATTCCAAACAATAAAGGAACAACAAATCTGTTAGGTAACAACTCTTTTCAATCAACTGATATGAGTTTGACAAAAGTCTCTTCCGTTTATCCCAATAAACTCCTTTGTCAGGTTCTTAGATCTATCCAATAACAACTACCAAAGTAATTGTAAAGACTTTGGAATCAATACTTCGAATCACAAAGAAACGTATTGATGCCGATCTACTCAACTAATAAATCAAGGTTTTCACAAAGATAAACCGATTATAGTTGAATCCCCAGCCGATCAAGTTTTTTGCACACCAAAGATTATGAACCCAAATTAGAAATCTTCTTCGTCTTCAAATCTTCTTAGATCTTCAATAAACACCCGCAAACAATCAACTTGAATCTCTTGTGATCAATCACACATAGAACGGAGTCTGTTAACAATGGATTATCACAAGACGTCTTTAGATCAAAAAACAGTCTAAAGATCCCCGTCGAAACTTCGATCTAGTTTGAGTGAATCTTTTATCAGAAGAGAAGATTCTCAAGCATAAACAAACTAGGTGCAATCAAAGTTCAACAACCGTTAGTCAATCAAATCAATCGAAAACTAATAATAAACTGCAATTATCTAGTTTCCCACCAGCGGTACTCGTAGAGCTTCCCAATCCCAAAGAAGTCTTTAAAACGAGCGGTCGTAAGAGATTTCGCCTAATTAGGGTACTTTCCTCTCCGAATAGACGGATCCACCAGTAAAAACACAACTAGGTAGTTTTGCTGGCTCTGAGGATTAGTTTGCTCGAAATGCAAACTTCAATATTTATAGACCAAGGAAGTTTGGACACCAAGGAATTTCCAAAACCGAATATTCTCAAAGATATGCAATAAAGTCCAAATAAGTTTTCATAATTCCTGGAAATGCTCTGTTCAAATATTGACCGAAATCTCAGTAGAAAATCTCCAATTAGTAAATGCACATTACCAATTTTTATTTTCTAAAGATATGAATTTAATTGCTGGAAATTAAAAGCATATAAAACAAAAATTCTTAATTAAAAGATTCTCAATTTATTTCGATCCGGGATTCTCCCTTAGTTATTAAGGAATATCTTTGAACAATAAAAGATAAGAGTTACTACACATGTTCAAAGTATGTCGACATCTTTACTTTGTAAATCCTTTTTCATATTTACCATCTTGGAACCGATTTGCCACATTTCCAAACAAGTTTAGAATTGGTTCATCTGACTTCCAAGAACTACTTGATTGATTATCCTATCAAATCACCAATCATGGGTTTAAACGGTTCTGCCAAAACAAGTTTCGGTTCTACCTCCATGTGGGTACTAAGATCGGTCACACTAGCTTCCCAAAAATTGGTTGACTAGGTAATAGGATCGGTTACCACATATATATGGTATCTAACTTGTATTCGGTTGCACAAGTCATAGGATCGGTTACCAATCACTAAGATTTTTTTGCACCTCTTACAAGGATCGATTCCCCTACTTGTGATTGTTTGCACCTCTTACTAGGATCGGTTCCCCAATGTCTAGAGTTGGTCATACCAATTACAGTAAATCGATCATACCATCTCAGGTGATTACTTAAGATCGGTTTCACTAATAAAAGTCATACCAATACAAAAGTCAGGCCTTGTGAATAGTTTTACCAAGATACATAAACAAGTTATGAGCGGTTATACTAAACACACATATTGGTAATCCAAAGATTTGCAATGAATAACAATACCAATAAGGCTAGCGATTTCCCTTTCGATTCATAACACAAGTTTATGAATTGTACTTTCTTTAAACGAATGTAAAAACATTGTTTCCTAGGAAGAAATCTTCACCCATACCCATACATAATCACAATAGCATTCATACGATTATGTCGATGTATTATATACGAAGTTCATAAGATAGATGTTATACTTCGTATTGTAATTCCTTAATACTATGTCTAACTAGAGTATAATCATTCACAGCTTCGCAGTTATTTTTTCAATATGCACGACTTGAAAGATACGTTAGGAATGAAACAGTTCAAGTCAAATATTACTAACCTCAAGTGGAAGGATGATGTCTTCGTTGTAGCTCTTTACTTCTTCACATTCTTCAAGTCTTCACGTAATACTTGTAAGTCTCATATCCTAGTAACTTTCTAGCTAACCTATACGAAGTTGACTCTAGTAAATAATCAAGCGACTCTTTAAATGAGTTTTGATTCACTAAAATATGACAACCAAACTTGACATACCAACGCTTGGTGGGTTCAACCGAGCTATGCTCTAACATTAGGTTTTTCACGAAACCCTATAGGTTAACGACTTGAAGACTTCATTGGGATTGTGAAGCCAGACCCAACTATTTTCTCTATAGTTGTGTGTTCCGATCTTGTTGTTTTCTATCGTATTGAGTACTATCTTCTCTAAGATTTGCTCGAGATTTATTCTCCGATAAGCAAGATAAAAAGTAGTCACAGACATCTTCGTCTCATTGTTTGTGATTCCACAATATCTTGTTTCGATACCATACGATTAAGATTATTGTGAGGTGATTGATATTACTAGGCTGTTCTTCGGGAATATAAGTCCGGTGTATCAATTGGTTCCTGTTTACCTTGATTTATAAAAGGACGGAACAAAACTCATAGGTATTTCTGTGGGAGACAGATTTATCTATTCAATAGACTTTTCTGTGTGAGATAGATTGGTTTATCAAGTCTTCGACTTTGGGTCGTAGCATCTCTTAGTTGTGGGTGAGATCAGCTAAGGGAATCAAGTGCGTAGAGTCTTGCTGGGATTCAGAGGCGTAAGGAACGCGACTGTACCTTGATCAGTATGAGATTGGTTAGGGCTCAACTACATTCCAGTCCGAAGTTAACTTGGAGTAGGCTAGTGTCTGTAGCGGCTTAATAAAGTATGGTGTTCAAATCTGGACTAGGTCCCGGGGGTTTTCTGCAGTTACGGTTTCCTCTTTAACAAAATTTCTGGTGTCAGTGTTATTTCTTTTACGCATTATATTTGTTTATATAATTGAAATATCACTGGTTGTGCGTAGTTCAATCAATTAGATAATACAACCTTTGGTTGTTGATATAAATTGATTGACACTTGAACATTGGTCTTTGGTACCGTTCAAGTTGTTTCTCATAATAATCAGGCTCACGGATTTCCATTTGTTTGATTTGCTGATTACATTGAGAAACAGAGATACAACCCTTGGATATATTTCCATTGATTGAGTCTGACTATCTAGTTGATTCTCTTGGAATTATATTGGAGTTTGTCCATACAGATTTCTAAGCGAAATATTGGGTGTGGTTGTTAGACCCCCGTTTTTTCAGGATATGTAGAACCAGCTAAAGGAGCTGCTGTTACAGATGCTCAGAGAGCTGTTCTAACTGAAAATAGAAAAAAGAATTCTAAAGCTACGTATATTATTCTTCAAGGAATTCATGAGTCCATTATGGATAGAGTTGTGTACATCAAAGAAGTTAAGAAAGCTTGGGACTCTTTAACAAGTTATTATAAAGGTTCTGACAAAGTGAAAAAGGTAAGACTACAAACCCTAAAAAGAAAATATGAGCTTTTACAGATGGCTCAACTGAGTTAATAACAGGTTTCTTTTCAAGAACATTGAGTCTTGTCAATGAGATGAAAGCCAATGGAGACAAGATTGAAGATACTGCCATTATAGAAAAATTACTGTGTAGTTTACCAGAAAAGTTTGAGTCAAAGGTAACTTTAATTTAAGAGTGTAACACAATTTATGATTTGAGTATTGATGATGTATTGGGTTCACTGCAAGCTTATGAACAAAGAATATTAGAAAAAACAACTGTAAAACCAGTTGTAGAAGCTTTACAAAGTCAGACAAACTGGAACAATGAAGGTAGTTCAAGAAGATTTCAAGATAATAGAGGAAGAAGACCTGTTGATAGATCTAAAATCCGCTGCTTTAACTGTCAAAATTTTGGTCACTTTAAGAGTGAATGCACAGAACTAATGCAGAAGAATGTTTATTACAACAACAAAGCTGGAGGCTACAATAATAAAGCTGGGGGATACAATAATAAAGCTGGTAACTACAACAATAAAGCAAACATAGCTGAAGAACAAGAAGATGATCAAGAAACTCTTTTGTTAGCTTGTCATTCAGCTGAAGAACAACCTCATGAATAATGGTATTTGGACACAGGTTGCAGTATATGTGTGGAAAGAAAGACCTATTTGTAAGTCTTGATGAGTCTGTGAGATCAACTGTTAGGTTTGGGAATAACTCTACAGTTCCAGTTATGGGTAAAGGAAGGATAGGAATTAGACTCAAGAATGGTACACAATCTTACATAGTGGATGTATTCTATGTACCAAATCTACCTCAAAACCTATTAAGTATGGGTCAGCTTTCTGAAAGAGGGTTCTCTATGAATATTTACAATGAAGTTTGTACAATTAAAGATAGAAGAAAGAGATTAATTGCTAGAGTTCAAATGACTAAGAATAGACTGTTTCCTTTAAAGATTCACCATCAAGGAGAGAGATGTTATAATTCTTCTGTTGATGAAAATTATTGGTTATGGCACAGAAGAATGGGACATGTAAACTTCAACAGTTTACAAGTTCTTGCAAGAAAAGAGATGGTCTCAGGATTGCCAACTATTGAGTCTCCTGAATCAAGGTGTGAAGACTGTATTCTTGGAAAACAACACATAGATCCATTTCATATAAGTAAAGCAAGAAGAGGTGAGCAATTATTGGAGTTGGTTCATAGTGATTTGCGTGGTCCAATTAAAGTAGAATCTTGTGGTGGAAACATGTATTTTATTACCTTTATTGATGATTTTAGTAGAAAGGGTTGGGTGTATTTATTGAAACAAAAGAATGATGTTTTTCTGGCATTCAAGAGCTTCAAAGCATATGCTGAAAAACAAAGTGGTAACAGTATTAAAACACTACGTACAGATAGAGGCACATAATATACCGTGGTTGAGTCTTTTATGAAAGAACATGGTATTTTAATATCAGATGACAACAAGGTACACACCAAAGAAAAATGGTGTAGCAGAAAGGAAAAATCGTACTATTATGAAGATGATACGTACAATGAGGAAGGCAAAGAATTTACCTAAGAACTATAAGGCAGAAGCTGTTGATTGTGTTGTCTATTTGTTGAATAGATGTCCAACAAGAAGTGTGATTGATATGACACCTGGGGAGGCATGGAGTGGAAGAAAACCTAGTGTTAGACATCTTAAGGTATTTAGTTGCATAGCATATGCACATATGCCTAAAGAAATATGTAAAAAACTTGATGATAAGAGTGAAAAGTGCATTTTCATTGGTTACAACAATGTAACCAAAGGCTATAAATTATTGAATCCAGAAACCGGAAAGTTAGTGATAAGTAGAGATGTGATTTTTGAGGAAGATCCAAGTGGGAATGGAACTCAGAAGTATCAAGATGAGTTGTTAATGAAACACCATTAGTTGAGGAAGAAGAAGAAAGATCAGTTGAAGTAGTTGAATATGAAGCAAGAGTTTATACAACTTTACAACAAGAAACAAGACCAGCACGTAATCGTACTGTGCCAGCTCGTTTGAATGATTATGTTATTACTAGAGATGATGAAGAAGATGAAGAATTGGTGAATTTTGCTTTATTTGGAGATTATGATCCAGTAGAGTTTGAAGAAGCCTCAAAGAATCAAGGATGGAGACAAGCTATGGATGTTGAAATACAAGCAATTTAAAAGAATAACTCATGGAAGCTTACTTCTCTTCCAGTAGGAAAGAAAGCTATTGGAGTTAAATGGGTTTATAAGACAAAATATAGACCATATGGAGAAATAGAACGTCTGGAAGCAAGACTTGTAGCTAAAGGCTATAAAAAAAACCAGTATTGACTATTTTGAAGTTTTTGTACCAGTTGCAAGGTTAGATACTGTTAGAATGATCATAGCTCTAGCAACACAAAATCAGTGGAAGATTTTTCAGATGGATGTGAAACCAGCTTTCTTAAATGGAGTATTGGAAGAAGAAGTTCATGTTGATTAACCAGCTGGTTATATTAAAGAAGAGAAAGAGAATCAAGCTTACAAGCTAAACAAAGCATTGTATGGCTTGAAACAAGCACCATGTGCTTGGTATACAAGGATTGATACATATTTTCTTGAAAAAAGTTTTGAGAAATGTCCATATGAGCACACTTTGTATGTAAAGTCAGATGCTCAAGGAAATCAAATTATAGTTTGTCTCTATATGGATGATCTTATCTTCACAGGAAACAATGCTGATATGATCAATGAATTCAGGGAGGCCATGATTAGAGAATTTGAGATGAAAAATTTAGGTTTGATGTCATATTTTCTTGGGCTTGAAGTTTTACAGTCTGATAAAGGCATTTTTGTGTCACAGCAAAGGTAGGCAAAGACTATTCTGGATCGTTCAAGATGAGTAACTGTAAAGCAATTAGAACTCAAGTAGAAGAAATGCTGAAATTAGAGAAAAAAGGCCATATATTTCAAACAGCTTGTAGGAAGTCTAAGATATTTAACCTCTACAAGACCTGACATTGTATATGGAGTTGGGCTTGTTAGTAGGTTCATGGAAACACCATATCAATCTCATCTGCAAGCAACAAAGCGTATTTTAAAGTGTGTGAAAGGTACAATTATTCTAGGATTTTTACTGTTCTTCAAAGAATGCAGAATTGGTAGGTTATACTGATAGTGATTGGGCTGGTGATACTGAAGAAAGAAAAAGCACTATAGGATTTGCTTTTCATATGGGATCAGGGTATTTTTCTTGGTCATCAAAGAAGCAACAAGTGGCTGCATCAGCAGAAGCAGAATATATAGCTACAACATCTTGTGCCACTCAAGCTGTGTGGTTAAGAAGAATGTTAAGTTCATTAAATCAGGAGTAGGTGAATCCAACCAGAATTATATGTGATAACAACTCAGCTATTGCACTCACAAGGAATCCTGATTTTCATGGAAGAAGTAAACATATTGATATCAAATATCATTATATTCGTGAGTTAGTTAAAAATAGAGAAGTGGTTGTGAATTTTTGTACCAGTTCTGAGCAAGTTGCAGACATCTTTACAAAGCCTTTGAGAGCTGATACATTTGACAATTTACGTGAAAGACTTGGAATGACTAGTTTGCATAATCTTGGTTTGAGGGAGGCTGTTGGAAATCAAGTCTAACCAAGACTATGATTAGAAGCCGTACACTGTTACTTGGCAGTCAAGTTTTTGAGTTTCTAGAAGTTGTTCTGTTTAGGAATGACTTGAGTTTGAAGTTTAGTTTGTTCTAGAAGTTTGTTTGGTTTGGGAGTTTGAGTTAAATTAGGTATGTTTTAGTATTTCCTGTTTTGAGAACTCTCAGTGTTATTGAGCAGTATAAATAGGCTGTGAAGCTATGACGCAATGTACACCAGAATTATTAATTAAACAAGTTATTAAGAAATCTCTCTTGTTATGATCTTTTCTTTTAAGTTTTGTATATTAGAAATCTACAAAAATTAAATTTGCTCCTAACATCCAAACACCCTCTAAAAATTTAGTAATTTTTCAGGGTAGAAATTGAACAAGGTTAACCAACCCTCTATTGGCCCAAGGTCCTAAACAATGGAATACTTGCCGCTACGGTTACATAGTCGTTTTCCTCAATTGGAATTTGGGACCATATTCAACCCAGTAGTAGGGAACATTTACGCATGAAATGGAAAGTTCGAAATATATTGAGGACTTCATCTTGCCGCATTGCTTTGAGTAAATTGGCCAAGACATTAATGCTCAACCTGGACCAAATAGAAAAGATAGGGACCAAATTCCGCAAGACAATCTCTCCCACTTATGCACACATCGAAATTGTCAATTCCTCCATCCAAGATCACATCATTGAAAGAACTTGTTTTCATTCCTCAACTTGTGCCGTTGTGATACCACCCACATCCCACAAATTTGACAACTGAAAATGAAAAACAAGAAAAAGGCAATTCCGCAATTACTTCCTGGACCATGGCAAGACACTAGCCTCTTGGACCAGGTTTCGGACAGAGAAGTAAATTGACGTGGCTTCCTAAGAGTATCTGGCTTGCTGCCACGTGTTACACGGACCACCTCTCATCACATGCAAAAAAACTCAACGTGGATGGACAAACAAAAATAAGAAATTTCAAGCATATTGCAACAACATATCTAAATAATATAGACTTTCGGGATCAGTTGGCCACCTGAATCAGTCCCTGCCATGAGCCCAAACTTTTTACTTCTATCATTTCAACTACAGTCATCGTTCAAACAAAGATTTTCTTTTACTTTGACGATAGAGAATATTTTAGTGACTGAGTTTTGGATTCCGGACATTGGTATCATCATCCAATGAATTTAAAAAAAATATCAAGTGAGTTAACCTAATCCCCTGGACTAACACGTTGTTCACATTTTCCTTCTAGTTTGAAAGAATTACAATGGGGCCATGCATAAAGTCAGTTGAAACTTCAAATCATGGTGGTGGATCATCCTTCACATAAAGGAAGACCAAGTTGTTCGATTGATTGGCAATGAATATGATATACTTGATGGTAACCAGCTTTCGCACAGAAAAGATAAAGAAATGGGTCTCCATCTCTCAACAGAAGTTTTTTTTTTTTGATCGGCTCTCTCAACAGAAGTTTTAATTGAATACCGAGGGCAAAGCCTAATAATGGGCAAGTCTTTATCATACATTGCTAAAGATACAAGCCTGGTTCTGCAACAACCAGAGTTTACGCATAACTATTAACTAGCTAACAATGATAGCAACAGTAATGGTCACAATCTCCATTTTGCAGAGTTTATTAGTCTTAAGAAAATGTACATTTCTACAAATATTCAACCCCCCTCATGGTGTGTGAGTGTGACTCGGATAGTTTTCCTGAAACTTCAAGCATAAGATCTATAATAATAATAGTGCTAATTCATAGTTTCTCTTCATTACTCATTAGGAGGAAGATCAAGCTGTTCAAGTTTAGCCGCAATATGATACTTAGTGACGGAACTAGGAGGTGGCTGGGGTATACTCATTGACGGAACTAGGTGTGGTTCTGGTGTTTAAATCCATTGTATTTTGAAACATTCTAATTTGAAGCCCAGGTACCACACAAGCCCAGTTATTAAGAAAAAGACAAACCAAGTTGTTCGAATGATTGCCTGATTGGCCGCACTAATAGGCAGCCTTCAACTTCTTAGCAAACCCTAACTTTTAATAACTTGATGAACAAGTTCTCTATATATTTACGTCTAAAACAGAGTTAGGGTTTTTCCAATAGTCTGATAGCTAGCTATGGAAAACAAACTAAAAGTAAAGCCTACATCATTCAAAGTTCATGAATCATCGTCAACAAGAAAAACTTTGAAAGAATCAAAGTTACCAGAAACTAGCAATAAAAGCACTGCCAATTCATGTATGAAACTAGTGCAAGATGTCTGGTTAAGGGAGCCGAAGAACAAGAATTTTGTATTCTCTCCCTTTTCAATCGACAGTGCTCTAAGTTTACTAGCTTCTGGAGCAAGTGGTGAAACCTTAGAACAGATATTAGGGTTCCTCAACTCCGAAAGCTTAGACCATCTGAATTCTGTCAACTCTAAACTTATTGAATCCTTATGCGAATCACGGACTGAACCTAAACTTCTTTTGTTGGCGGCGTTTGGATTGAAAAATCTTGTTCTATTAAACCTTCATTCAAAGAAGTTGCCACCTCAGTATACAAAGCGAAATCCAAAACTGTGGATTTCAAAAATATGGTATGAGATTTTTCAACCTCTTGATGTATGACAAACCTCTTCTATTACTCTTCTTTTTCAAGAGTTTAATATTTGTGTGTGTGTGTTTAGAGCTTAGTATTTATTTTTGTGTTTTTTTAATCAATAAAGAGTTTGGTGCTAACCGGGTTGGTACATCACCTAATGACTTTACCAACATTGGCTTGTGACGTTTAAAACTAAGCTTTCTCTGAACAGTTTAACTATCGGTTTATTGATTTTAATTAATTTAATTTATTCAGAGCAAAAAGGTGGAGAAGAAGGTAAATGAATGGGTGGAAAAGCAAACAAATGGATTAATCAAAAATCTTCTTCCTGACGGAGCAGTCGATGAAAGTACAAAATTTATATTGGCGAATGCACTCTATTTCAAAGGATGTTGGAGTCGAAATCCGTTTGCTGAAACGCTAACCAAGAAATCAAAGTTTTATCTCCTGGATGGGGGAAAACCAGTACAAGTTCCCTTTATGTCGTCCGTACAATTCCAATATATTACTTGTTATGAAAGCTTCAGAATACTTAAACTCCCATATGAATGTTCAGGAACACATAAAAAATCCCGTGGTCCAAGTTTTTCAATGTATATAGTTTTACCTGAGCGACGAGATAGACTTGGTGAACTTATAGCAGAGGTGAGTTCTAATCCCTCTGGTTTTCTGCATACATATGTTCCAGTCAATCAGAGTTTGGTGCCACCGGGAGAATTTAAGGTTCCGAAATTCAAAATCCTTTTTGATTTCGAAGCATCAGGTGTACTCAAGGAATTTGGCATAGTTCTGCCTTTTGATAAATACAATGCAGAGCTGACAGAGATGGCGAATATTGATGGTACTAGCAAATATAATAAGCTTCATGTTGACAAAGTTTTTCACAAGTGTTTTGTTGAAGTTGATGAAAAAGGAACCGAAGCTGCTGCTTCTACTGCCGTGCATATGGTCTGTTGTGCGTTGACTCCTCGTCCTCGTCCAACTCCTCCTCGTGTTGATTTTGTGGCAGACCATCCTTTCATGTTCATTATCAGAGAGGAACAGAGTGGTGTGGTGTTGTTCATGGGGCATGTCCTTAACCCTCTGCTAAATTCGTGATGACGACATATGATCATCTCCCTGGCTCTATTTTTGGTTTCATTAAGTAGTTTAGAACATCCCGCATTTTCTCTTTGTCTTTGAGTTCAAACTTTTTTTGAAGTAATTTATCTTTTAAGTAGTTATCCCAACTCAAAATATTTATATTTATTGCTCGAAAAGAAAATGCATGTTTCTATTTTTCCTGTGTTCTTTATTCGAGAAAGTCAACTATATTCTGCATATGATTGCCTTTATCTGTTCATGAGTTGGCGGGAATACCTTCTGTTGTCTGCCAATTCTTTTGTTGAGTGCGGATGCTAAGCTGAGGCCTTTATGACAATCAGAACTTTCGCGCAGTCAGGTTACAAAATGATTATTCTTGAGAAAAACAATGCAAAAGTTCATCATGCCAAAAATAAAAGGGTCGGCAGTCAGGTTACAAAATGATGATTCTGATTCTTCAGAAAAATAATGCAAAAGTTCATCATGCCAAAAATAAAAGGGCTCGAGAATTGCAGACCAGTTGTTTTTCAGTTTGTATGTCCATCGGAAAAATTCCGATTTTTCTTTTCGTGATAACTATTAATAGGCTTTGGGAGTCAGTAGACGATTTAGCTTTGTGCCCTAGAATGAGCGTGCCTGAACCTAGATTAACACGTTGTTCACGTTATATAGTTAATAGAGGCTAAGAAAGAACCTAAGAAAAAGTGTTTCCACAAATATTCATTTCCCAACTCTCTCCCAGAGTGGCTCAGATTTCTTTCACTGGAAAAGAAAAGGCGGTCAGGCAATACATAAATTAGTTGACACTTCAAATCATGGTGGTGGATCGTCCTTAGCATAAAGGAAGACCAAGTTGTTTGAGTAATTGGCAATGCTGTGAACCTCTCTGTAAGAGCATTGCCTTATGGGCAAGTCTTTTGGTAAAGATACAACATGGTTCTGTAACAATCAGAGTTTAATTGTGCATAGCTATAGCTAACAGTGATAATGATCACTTACAGTTCCATCTTTGCAGGATGTTTTCAGGAGTTTTCTAAAGATGCGGGGTGAATAATTTGGTGCTAAAGAATTTCGAGTTCAAGTATTTAATATCATCCCAATGACTTTACCTTGTCGTTTGCATATTTTATTATTTTTAGAGCCCTGGCACTTGATCACACAAGCCCAGTCTACTTCTAGCGCCCAAGTACTTTCCAAGTTAAAACTCTTTCCATCTTCTTAGCAAACCCTAACTTCTTGCGGAACAAGTTAGGGAATATTGGGAACCTCCAATTGAACAAGTTATATATATTACATATATAACAGAGTTAGATAGATACAATAGGGTTTTCGTTCTCTGCAATAGTCTGGTAACTATGGAAAAACTACAAGGAAACCGTAGGCCTCTACCAAATATTGTATCAATAATACCAAAAAATACCGTCAAACAATCAAAGCTACCAGAAACTAACAACAAAAGCACTGCCAATTCATGTATGAAACTAGTGCAAGATGTCTGGTTAAAGGAGTCAGAGAACAAGAATTTTGTATTCTCTCCTTTTTCAATCGACAGTGCTCTAGGCTTATTGGCTTCTGGAGCAAGTGGTGAAACTCTAGAACATATATTAGGTTTCCTTAACACTGAAAACCTCGACCATCTGAATTCTGTCAACTCTAATCTCATTGAATCGTTATGCGAATCACGAACTGAACCCAAACTATCTTTTGTTGGCGGCGTTTGGGTTGGAAACTCCTGTCCTATTAAATCTTCATTCGAAGAAGTTGCCACCGCAGTATATAAAGTAGGAGCCAAAACTGTGGATTTCGTACATAAGGTATTAGAATTTTCAACCTCTTTTAGCCATGGCATTCAGCTTCTCTTTTAGAGCTTAGTATTTTTGTGGTTTTCTATTTTTTTTTTCAAAATAAAGAATTTTATGCTAGCTAATTAACCAGTTTCGTTGTGGGTATATCACCCAATGATTTTACCATTGAAGTAACACCCGCTTTTCTCTATAGAGTTTGATATCGTTTTATTGATTTTAATTTATTTTTTTTAGAGCAAAGAGGAGCAGAAGAAGGTGAATGAATGGGTTGAAAAGAAAACAAATGGATTAATTAAGAATCTTCTTCCTGACGGAGCAGTTGATAAACATACAAAATTTATATTGGCGAATGCACTCTATTTCAAAGGATGTTGGAGTCGAAATCCGTTCGATCAAGCACGAACCAAGGAATCTAAATTCTATCTCCTGGATGGGGAAAAACCAGTACAAGTTCCTTTCATGTCGTCCATACAATGCCAATATATTACTTGTTATGACAGCTTCAGAATACTTAAACTCCCATACAAATGTTCAGGAACACAAGAAAATTTCCGTGGTCCAAGTTTTTCAATGTATATAATTTTACCTGAGCAACGAGATGGGCTTGGTGAACTTATAGCAGAGGTTAGTTCTAATCCCGCAGGTTTTCTGCATAAATATGTTCCAGTCTATTAGAGTTTGGTGCCACCGGGAGAATTTAAGGTTCCGAAATTCAAAATCCTTTTTGATTTTGAAGCATCAAGAGTACTCAAGGAATTGGGTATAGTTTTGGCTTTTGATAAATATCAAGCTGAGCTGACGGAGGTGGTCAATATTGATAGTGCTACTACTAATAAGCTTCATGTTGACAAAGTTTTTCACAAGTGTTTTGTGGAAGTTGATGAAAAAGGAACTGAAGCTGCTGCTTCTACTGCTGTTAGGGCGCATGTGGAGTGTTGCATGATGCGTCCTCGTACACCTCCTCCTCGTGTTGATTTTGTGGCAGATCATCCTTTCATGTTCATCATCAGAGAGGAGCATAGTGGTGCTGTGTTGTTCATGGGCCATGTTCTTAATCCTTTGTTAAATTAGTGATGACGACATGTGTTTATCTCCCTAACTCTCTTTTTGGTAGTTTGGAACATTCCACTTTCAGTTCATTTCTTTTTTTGAAGTAATTTCTCTTTTTACATGATTTATTCTTTTAGACTATTATTATTCACTAGATTTGTGCCCGTGCTATGCACCGGGCATTTATTTCTTTTTTTTAACTTGGTGTGCACGGAGCTTCGCCCCGACTCGTAACGATGCATTTTTTGATTTGGTGTGCGGGGCAAAAACTTAAAACAATTCAAAAGGTCTTGTAGAATCAACAACGGCAATGAAGACTTGTGAAAAAAAATTGGGCTTTGTGTTTAAGAATAGGAAAGGCAACGAAGTGGCAGACAACATTGGTTCTTGATACCTCACTTTTTAAATTCTGTTTTGTTATCAGATTTAAGTTTTTCAAATTCAGTCGTTAATTTTAGTTTACAAAATAGTGTTAACAATTCGTTGGTAGACTCTAATATTTCTTTCTTTGCAATATAAGTAATCTTCAAAAAAAATAAAAAAATCAACAACGGCGAATCATTTTTCCAAAATTGACTTGCAAAAGACTTAAAAGATAAAGACAATATAAGTTCCCACTGTCGAATTTTTCCTCGAGGCGAAGAAGACCGTGTTTTAGTGGTGATCAATGGCTCACTTGCTAGGGCGCAAGCATAGGTAACAGATCCCGAAACGTCCAGAGATGGACCAGGGTGCTGAGAAAAAAAATTCAAATCCGGGCAAGTAGCCCTAACCGATCCCATTATTTAATAATAAAAAAATAGGCTTGTGGATTGGGAGGGCTACCCGTGCTAAATCCCAGGCAACTTAGCCCTCTCTTTAGTGCATCCCTGCAAACAACTGATATCGTTGCTGCTGGCTCGCCTGCTGCACCTGCTAGCTACCCATAGCTTAATGAATAACATAAGTGTTGTCTAGTTTATTTTTGTGTCGTCAAATGACTAACAATGAAGTAATTTTTGGTAGTTGTTTCAAATAAATTACTGTCCATTAGCCTGTTTTAGTGTGTAAGCCAGACTCAAAAGCTTTACATGATATTATAATTTATGATCAATGCTATTGTTGTTTCCACATACTTATCTCTTTCCGGCCTCATTGTTGTACGCTTATCTCTTTACGGCCTCATTGTTGTATGCTTATTATAAATATGGGAGCCACTCATCATTCATAGATAAGAATGCTATTACGGTGAAGAACTGTATACCTTATATAGAACTACGCCCTTCGCTCTGGTGGAAGTATATTAGTTTGCTCTGATGGAAGGCTTACAACCTGGCGAAGGAGTGCCTTCTCCATATCCACTGTCGACTACTAATCGAGAGAGGGAACAAATCAACCAATATTCGAGAACCATTGTGGACACCTCGTGAAATGATGTTCTCACCGTAATTAGAGAGTAAAATGTAGGTAAGAAAACTTGGTTACGTTTGGCGGGCGAGGATCCTGATTTCCCATCTGACCACCAGTCATTGGTGTGTCTGGAAGGTGCACTCCATTGGCTGGATTCTCTTGTAAACTTGGTGGCATCCAAAACGCAGGTATACATGACCGTACCGGCTTGGCCACTATGGTCTGGAGTTAAGTGCATACCACCTCCACCCTAAAAAAGAATACAATCAGAAGAAAGCAAGCCAAACGAAACCCAATTAAAATTCATAAAGTACCTAAAACAACACAATTTGCGTAGGCTAAATAGTATATATAGTATGGACAATGTAAGTAAATTCTGAAGTTGTGTATACGGTAACACATGAGAATGCTAGTTATTCACATGAGAATTCTGAAGTTGGTGGGAGGAAGCAGTGGTAATCTTATTTTACTTGCGATTACTCACCTATATTATTCCATTTTTGCGCTGTGACTGTATTGCCGTGATTCCGGGTGAAAGTGAGGAACAGTATAGCTCCATAAGTATTGTGCACCTTAGGTTGACCGCGTTGTTCACTGCAATTGGGCAAGCGTCTAAGCCAGCAAACACGAAAAAATGAAAACGTTCAACAGAGAGGCCATAAAACTATTTCATCAATTAGACAACAAATGAATATATGTTTACTGAGATACTTGTTAGTTCCAGAACCTCCACACATGAGATCTAGGACATGTTGGATTGAGCTAAGATACTGTATAATCAATCTTGGTTTGGTTCTAGATCACCAAACTTCCAACGCAGAGTCTCAGTCTAGGGTGAATTTCGCAAAGAGTTCTCTAAAAGTGGAGATTTTTAGACTAACTTCCATGCAAAGTCTAATTTGAGGAACCATACAAAACAATGCCTTGTAGTCATAATACATGTAGCATAACAAACATTCGAGAATGTAAGAGAAGAAAAAGTTTTCTAATAAATAAGATGCTACAAAATTCTTAAAGCATGTTTTTAGAAAGGTTGCAAAATACCTAAAGAAACAAAGTCTCGACGAAAAGAACGAAAAGTTGTACGATCAGCATAACTTATTGAACTTTCTTTAACATAAGTCAGCAATCTATTACGAACAAAGCGAGTCATTCATAAAATCTTATTACCAAAGCTAACTGTACGGAATGTACTTGCAGTACCACCGATAGAAGATCCAGGCTACGGTAATATAGAGTTATTTATGGGGATCACTGCAATAATTTGAACATTAAACTAAAAGAATATGTTCCGTACCATGTGTTTTTATGCTATTACGTCCAATTCATTGAACATGTTTGATTACAGAAGACGATTATAGAAAGGGAAGGGGCGGAGTCAGAATCTCTATTAAGGGGAAGCAAAATATTTCTAGGGGTGCAACATAGAAAAAATAGGCTTAGGATCTCAAAATCTCAGAAAATTTAGGCTTGAGATCCGGTTTCGCAGGGTGTGCAATTGCACACCCTTGCTTTTAACTTCCTCCGCCACTGAGAAAGGGAAATCTCAACTGCATACGGCAATTTAACCTAATCCAAATAGAAAAGGTAACATTACCTAAAATCTTCTCTGTACAAACCTTTTTTGCTGGATCTAGCATCATCTTCCTCATCATGAAACAATCGCAGCGATCTTTCCCTTCTACACAACGAAACACAGATGCAAAATCAGTAAGTATACCAAGAGAGAAAGAAAAAGAGATGGAGAGGAGGAGGAGAGGGAAGTGATTAAGAAGAAGTAGAAGAAGAAGACAGTTGTTGGTACTTATAATGAAGCGATTTTTATAAAAACTGTATATATAATTTGACGACATTTTCAAGCTTTGTTTAAAAAAAAAAAAAAACTGGTCTAATTGATACGCCACACTCAATGGCAACCACTATGTTCAAATCACCTATACATGTTAAGATAGCTGCAAAAGAAACATGAGAAAGGCCTAGTTTATAGTCATTTTAAGAGTACAGCATTTCTTATTTTGTCTCAACATGTGCACAACAGGACAGTCTAACCATGAGATAACAGAATTTCTCCCTAAGAGAAGTACGGAAATTACCTGACAATGCTGCACTCTTGAATTTTAAGTTTAATTCAGTTGATCGTCGACCAACATGTACTCCCAGCATTCTCGTATCATCTCCAACCCATCTAACATCAGAGCCAGCATCCAAGAAATTGATAGAACCTTGCAATTCTTTAACAATGGAAAACCCATCTCGGAAATAGTATGACATAATTTAGCAACAACTTAATACCTGAGAAGATATGCATTTGTACCATCCACAGTCACAGCAACAACTTAGAAAAATGTGAGAATATGGATCCATCATCAACTGAGACCATCCTAAGTATTGCTATAAATATTAACAGGAAACAAAGAGTAATACCTAAGTTTTTAGATTAAGTGTTTCTAATTCTTCCAAACTCTTGTCCCCGATATTGGATCTTCAATTGCGAAAAATCCCACAAACCCAGAATTTCAAAACCCTGCAATTACAAATCCAAATAGTAAATTTTGGGTTTATCTCAAAAACAACAAATTAAAATTCAAAATTTAGGTTTTTCCCCTGTAGGGGAAATTGAATTGTACCTGAATTACTATATGGGTTCTTAAAAACAACAAATCAAAATTCAAAATTTAGTTTTTCTTCCTGTAGGGGAAATTGAATTGTAACCGAATAATTTGTGTAAAAGTGTATAATTTGCTCGAACGATTGAAATTTGTACAGTCTTTATCAATAACCAAATTGTACCTTAAAATTTACGTCATAACTATACAGTCTTTATGCACAAATCTAAAAGGTTTAGTAACCTCATCAAGCAGATGAGATTGGCTGAAACCTTAACTTAGCACATGCCAATATGTCGTAGTAATCCATTCCATCGAACAAAACTCGAAAATCTGTAAAAAGCTTCTCAAATATCCTCCATTGAACTTTTTAGGATCGCGAGTACGGGTATGGAAGAAAAACCTGCAGATCAATTACAGGGAAAAGGGGAATTCTTATGAAGACAAAAAAGAATTGAATTAGGGTTTATTCTTAGTTTATGTACCTGAATGATCTACACAAATCTTTTCCTCTGTTGATCATCCGCAATCGATGGAAGAAAAATCTCTTTATTCCCTGGTTTATTCTTAGTTTAAATCTTTAGCAATTCTGAATGGGAAAAATTTGGGAAGATTTGACGGGAGTATTGTGCACTTCAAACGGTGTTACTAACGTACAGTTAAGTATTGGTGTAAACATGGTGTAATGAAATTATTAAGGCTAAAATTCTTATAGAAGTGTTGTCCACCTCGACGCCGTTAGTAACCAACGGTTAAATATTTGATGTAGACCAAGTGTAATTCCATTTTTAATATTTCAACTAATAGAATTATGCCAAATGTCCTAACCATAGCTTCCATATTAGAAAAGGCATACTTCGGCCAATAAAAAACAAGAGTTTCATCACCGTTTAACGTGAAAGCATATTTTGTCAAGGCCTTTAAGGGGAATATTTTGTTCCGTTTAAAATGACTATTATTATATTCGGAGAGTTTAAGTTTTAGATTATGTACTAAAGTTCTTCTGATATGGTTTAAGAGTATACAAGACATAAGGCACTAGTATTTCTTTGAGCTATAACGTGTTGCATATTTGTCATTTAGCTTTATATAATGTATCGGATTGGCATACTCCCTGATGATGATTATTCATCATGAATTTTAAAGAAAGTCTAAAGAATGTTTTTGCTTAAATTTTATGCAGTAATTTTGAATTCGAAAGATAGATATTTCATATATTGCAGGATATTATAACTATGGATAGAGTTATCCACAGTTCAACCATGATCTCTGCATCTCCTTCTATATTTTGACTTTGTAAGCAGGAAACCGTCATTGGAGAAGTAGCAAATGAACACTCGTAGCAACACCCATAAATCTTTTGGGACCAGATTGATGCGGCAAGTTGCTTTCATGTATTCTGTGCAATTATAGTGTAGGATTTCATGTGTAGTGTTTAGCTCTTGAAGTTACACTTCTTTCTGAATATTTTGATGTCTGTTGAAGACCATATCATTTCTAAGCATCCCTAAGTTCATACAAACATACAATAGAATAAAATTAGGGGCATAGGTTTATCTTATCATCTACCTAAACTACAATTTTAAAACTAGGGCCGGACACAGGTTAAAGCCTTCAACCGCGTCCGGCCTCCCCACTACTGCCTGATCTCAAAATCTTCTCTTTGCATCTGCTCATCAAACCCCAGTTTTTATGTAACTTGCAAAACAAGTTTTGGGAATTTTGGGAACTTCCAAATTCCAAAACAGAGTTCGATACAGGTTTCAGAAATGAAAGACAAACTAAAAGTAAAGCCTCCTACATTCAAAGTTCAACAAGAAAAAATGTGAAAGAATCAAAGCTAGCAAACAATAGCACGAAAACAGCCAATTCATGTATGAGAAACTAGTGCAAGATGTCTGGGTAAGGAGTCAAAGAGCAAGAATTTTGTAGGGCATTCTCAATTGACAGTGTTCTCTGTTTACTAGCTTCTAAAAGCCTCGACCATCTAAATTCTGTTAATCTAAAAACAATGAATTGTTATGCGAAGCACGAACTGAACCCAACATAATTTGGTGATCATGATCACGTATAGTTACATTTTTGCAGAATTCTTATGGACATATAAGGAGTTCTCTAAAGAGTCTGGTGAGCTGCAGCCCCCTAAAATAATTTGGTACTAAAATAATTCAAGTTATTAATATCTTCGCCAATGACTAGTCCATCGCATATATTTTTAGCGCCAAGTACTTAATCATACAAGCCCAGTTAATCAGGAAGGATACCACCACTGCCTAATTTCGAAATATTTCCTTTCCAAGTTAAAACTCTTTCCATCTTAGCAAACCCTAACTTCTTGCGGAACAAGTTAGGGAATTTTGGGAACCTCCGGTTGAACAAGTTCTATATATATACAATGTATAACAGAGTTGGATAGACACAATAGGGTTTCGTTCTCTGCAATAATGGAAAACAAACTAAAAGTAAACCCTCCATCATTCAAAGTTCATGGATCAACAACAAAAAATACCGTCAAACAATCAAAGCTCCAGAAACTAACAACAAAAGCACTGCCAATTCATGTATGAAACTAGTGCAAGATGTCTGGTTGAAGGAGTCAGAGAACAAGAATTTTGTATTCTCTCCTTTTTCAATCGACAGTGCTCTAGGCTTATTGGCTTCTGGAGCAAGTGGTGAAACCCTAGAACAGATATTAGGCTTCCTTAACACTGAAAACCTCGACCATCTGAATTCTGTCAACTCTAAACTCATTGAATCGTTATGCGAATCACGAACTGAACCCAAACTTTCTTTTGTTGGCGGTGTTTGGATTGAAAACTCCTGTCCTATCAAATCTTCATTCGAAGAAGTTGCCACTGCAGTATATAAAGCAGAAGCCAAAACTGTGGATTTCATAAATCAGGTATGTGATTTTCAACCTCTTGTCATTACTACCTTTTTTTAATTTTCAGCTCATGATGTTTCAATTACGCTTTCTCTATAGAGTTTCGTATCGTTGTACTGATTTTAATCTATTTGTTTAGAGCCAAAAGGTGCAGAAGAAGGTGAATAAATGGGTCGACAAGAAAACAAATGGATTAATTAGAAATCTTCTTCCAGACGGAGCAGTCGATGAACATACAAAATTTATATTGGCGAATGCACTCTATTTCGAAGGATGTTGGAGTCGAAATCCGTTTGATCAAAAGCTAACCAAGGAATCGAAGTTCTATCTCCTGGATGGGGAAAAACCAGTGCAAGTTCCCTTTATGTCGTCCATACAATGCCAATATATTACTTTTTATGATAGCTTCAGAATACTTAAACTCCCATACAAATGTTCAGGAACACAAGAAAATGCTCGTGATCCAAGTTTTTCTTTGTATATAATTTTACCTGAGCAACGAGATGGGCTTGGTGAACTTATTGCAGAGGTGAGTTCTAATCCTGCTGGTTTTCTGCATATATATGTCCCAGTCAATCAGAGTTGGTGCCACCGGGAGAATTTAAGGTTCCGAAATTCAAAATCCTTTTTGATTTTGAAGCATCAAGAGTACTCAAGGAATCAGGTATAGTTTTGCCTTTTGATAAATCCAATGCAGAGCTGACGGAGATGGTGAATATTGATAGTCCTTCTACTACTAATAAGCTTCATGTTGACAAAGTTTTTCACAAGTGTTTCGTTGAAGTTGATGAAAAAGGAACTGAAGCTGCTGCTTCTACTGCTGTTAAGGGGCGTATATTGTGTTGTGCGATGAGTCCTCGCAAACCTCCTCGTGTTGTTGATTTTGTGGCAGATCACCCTTTCATGTTCATTATCAGAGAGGAGCAAAGTGGTGTAGTGTTGTTCATGGGGCATGTCCTTAACCCCTTGTTAAATTCGTGATGAAGACATGTGACAATCTCCTCCTGGCTCTTTTTTTTTTTTTTTTTTTTTGAAGTAATATCTCTCATGTTTAATTACAGTTTAATTATCTATGGGTTATAATTTATAATGACTATTATTGTTCCGCAGCCAGCAATTTAAAATATTTATATTTATTGCTCGGAAAGAAATATGTATGTTTTAATTTTTCCTGTGTTCTTTTTTTGAGAAAGATAACTAGAAGTAATTAGTAATAACAATGGTATATATATGGGGATGCATATTTCCCCCAGGCCGTGCAGTAATAGTTGAATGATTTGTCTATTACTCTAATACTCCATTAGAGATATGCAACATATGCTTGCTTTTATCCCCGAGTTCATGTAAACATCTTCGGCAGCGATTTTTCTTTTGAGGGGATGCAAACCTTTGTTGCCATTTTGCTAGCTAGGTAGTACAGTGGCCTAACGACGGAATGCTTATTCCTCGTGCTGTTTGCTGGAGTAATTGATTGGAAAGAAACAAAAGAGCCTTTTCAAGTAAGTTGAAACGTCTAACTTCTTTTAGACATCAAAGGCCTCATATATATCTGGCATTAACTGCAAATCCACATTCTCTTCACTTGTTTTTACGTGCATTATTCCGTTGAAAACATTTTCTTTGAAATGATGTTGGAATAAATACATCAACGTAGATAGTGGGTCATAAGAGACTGATTTTTGAGTTGTATACGTAGGAGCGTAACAAGGTTGATCTGATCACATCATTTCAGTCATATTCATAATAAGCGTGCGAGTTATTCAAGAGAAACTACATACAACGATCTCCTCACCATAATCTAACTTCTTGAGTTCTTTCATATCGATATCATTAGGCAAACGTTGTCATGATGCACCATTTGTTTTTATGGTTCCTTGGACTTACTTTGTGACCAGATACTAGACCAGCAACAGTCTGAGCAACAACATTTACGAGACAAGCCCTTATCATTGTTCTCAATTGTAGTTGGGATTTGACGCGAAAGGGAAAATTTCATTAAAAGAACAAGGATGTCAAAGAGTGTGACACCAAATGACGAAAAGTAAAAAATGATTTCCCTAGAAACAGGGAGGAGCAAAGTGGTGCGGTGTTGTCCTTAATCCCACGTTAAACGTATATCCACAAATATTCGTTTACCAACTCCCCCTCATACTGGCTAAGAACTGGATGGTAACCACTTTCAAACAAACAGAAGACATGGGTTTCTCACAAAAGTTTTAAGTGAATACCGTGGACCTCTCTACCAGAGCAAAACCTTATGGGCAAGTTCTTATGGTAAAGATACAACCCAGATAGTTCTGCAACAACCAGACTTTATTCATATCTAAGAAGTGTCGGTGATATCAATAATGGGTTTTCCGAAAGATTGAATCTCTTTTGGAAAGTATCACTAATGTGAAATCCACAGTTTTGGCTTCTGCTTTATATACTGCGTTGGCAACTTGTTCGAACGAAGGTTTAATAGGACAAGATTTTTGAATCCAAACGCCGCAAGCCAAAGAAAGTTTGGGTTCATTTCGTGCTTCGCATAACGATTCAATGAGATTAGAGTTAACAGAATTTAGATGGTGGAGGGTTTCAGAGTTGAGGAAGCCTAATATCTGTTTTAAGCTTTCACCACTTGCTCCAGAAGCTAGTAAACCTAGAGCAGTGTCTACTGAGAAGGGAGAGAATACAAAATTCTTGTTCTTCGATTCTTATAACCAGATATCTTGCACTAATTTCATACATGAATTGGAAGTGCTTTTGTTGCTAGTTTCTGGTAGCTTTGATTCTTTCACAGTTTTTTTTGTTGGTGTTCCATTAACTTTGAATGAGGGAGGTTTTACTTTTAGTTTGTTATCCATGGTATCAGACTATTGCAGAAACCCTACATCTAACTCTGTTTGAGACGTAAATACAGACAGAGAACTTGTTCAACTTGGATTTTCCGAAATTTCCAAAACTTGTTTCGCAAGTTTTTAAAACTTAGGGCTTGCTATGAAAAGAAAAGATTTTGAGGTTCGACAGAGAACTAATTAAGGCAGCTGCTATTGCAAAAGCCATGCATAATAGGTAGCCCGTTATACCGCGGTTGTGATTCAAAAACAAGGTATGACAATTTTCAACCTCCTTGTTTGTATGTTTTTTTCTTGTATGTATGACAAACCTTGGCTCGCTCACAACTCCAGCATTTTTAATTTAGCGGCATTGCCACCTACTTGCAAAACACATAAATTAACTGATTTGCTTAAAGGTCTTTAGTTCAAATTCAGAACTATGCTTTCGGCATAAAGTTTCATATTGATTTTAATCTATTTTGTTTAGAGCGAAGAGGAGCAGGAGGAGGTGAACAGATGGGTTGAAAAGAAAACAAATGGATTAATTAAAAATCTTCTTCCTGACGGAGCAGTTGATAAACGTACAAAATTTATATTGGCGAATGCACTCTATTTCAAAGGATGTTGGAGTCGGAATCCGTTCGATCAAGCACTAACCAAGGAATCCAAGTTTTATCTCCTAGATGGGTAAAAAACATTACAAGTTCCCTTCATGTCATCCAATGCAAGACAATTTATTACTTGTTATAACAGCTTCAGAGTACTTAAACTCCCATACAAACGTTCAGGAACACATGGAAATGCTCGTAGTCCAAGTTTTTATATGTATATATTTTTACCAGAGCAACGAGATGGTCTTGGTGAACTCATAACAAAGGTGAGTTCTAATCCCTCAGGTTTTATGCATAGATATGTCCCAGTCAATCAGAGTTTGGTGCTAACAGGAGAATTTAAGGTTCCAAAATTCAAAATCCGTTTTGATTTTGAAACATCAAGAGTACTCAATGAAATGGGTATAGTTTTGCCTTTTGATAAATTCAATGCAGAGCTGACGGAGATGGTGAATATTGGTAGTTCTACTAAAAATAAGCTTCATGTAGATATAGTTTTTCACAAGTGTTTTGTTGAAGTTGATGAAAAAGGAACTGAAGCTGCTGCTTCTACGACTGTTAAGGGGATTCGGTGTTTTGACAAGAAGCGTCCTCGTACACCTCCTCCACGTGTCGATTTTGTGGCAGAACACCCTTTTATGTTCATCATCAGAGAGGAGCGAAGTGGTGTAGTGTTGTTCATGGGGCGTGTCCTTAATCGTTTGTTGAATTCGTGATGACTACATGTGATCATCTTCCTAGCCCTATTTTTGGTTTCATCAAGTAGTTTATATCCTACTTTCTCTTATGTTTAATTACAATTTACAGTAACCATGTATGGTTTATTATTGTTCCGCAGCCGGCATTTCGTTATTCATGTTTGCTTTTTTTGTTGGCTTAGCTAAGTTGGATTAGTGTACTCCTAATCCCAGAGTTTAAGTTTTAGATTATGTATTAAAGTTCTATTACGGTTGAAGGGTACATAATGCACTAGTGTTTTTTTGAGCTATAACATATTGCATATTTGTCATTTTTTATACAATGTATGGTGTTTTGTTGATTAAAATTTATGCAAAGATATGGATATTTTTCATACATTGCAGGATATTAATGATGTTTGTCAGAAAGTATGGATGGAGTGTATACAGTTTAGTCCAATATAGTCTGTGTCGCAGGGAACAACTAGTATATATGCCTTTAACTCAACCGTCATTGGAGAAGTGGCAAATGAACACGCAAGAGCAACATCCCCAAATAAAATCCCCGTGCTGCCATGTATTGTGTGTAATCCATAATAGTGTTTATTGCTAAATATTTTGATGGCTATTGAAGACCATATCATCTCTAAGCTTCAAACATACAATATTCTAGGTTTAAATTAGAATTTTAAAACTCGGGCCGGACACAACGTAAAGCCTTTAACCGCTTCCCTCCACCACTGCCCAATCTATCTCAAAATCTTTTCTTTTCAAGTTAATTCATCTTCTTACCAAACCCTAACTTTTGGACCAAGTTTTGGTAATTTTGGGAACTTCCAGTTCCAACCGAACAAGTTCTCTTTATTTACATGTAAAACAGACTTAGGTATAGTACTATAGTAGTGCATGTTTTTGCTATGGAAAACAAACTAAAAGTAAAGCCTCCATCATTCAAAGTTCATGGATCATCATCAACAAGAAAAACTTCGAAAGAATCAAAGATACCGGAAACTAGCAACAAAAGCACTGTCAATTCATGTATGAAACTAGTGCAAGATGTCTGGTTAAAGGAGTCGAAGAACAAGAATTTTGTATTCTCTCCCTTTTCAATCGACAGTGCTCTAGGTTTACTAGCTTCTGGAGCAAGTGGTGAAACTTTAAAACAGATATTAGGATTCCTCAACACCGAAAGCCTCAACAATCTTAATTTTGTTAACTCTAAACTCATTGAATCATTATGCGAATCATGAACTGAACCCAAACTTTCTTTTGTTGGCGGCGTTTGGATTGAAAAATCTTATTCTATTAAATCTTCATTCGAAGAAGTTGCCACTTGCCACCGCAGTATACAAAGCGAAAGCCAAAACTGCGGATTTCAAAAATAAGGTATGAGAGTTGTCAACCTCTTTTGGCCATGGCAAACTTGTGATTTTTTTTTCTTTTTTTTGATCGATAAAGAATTTGTCGCTGATGAGACTTCTTGGGTCACTGGTATATTCACCCAAAAGTATTACAACAGTGACATTGCCAAACCTCTTTTAGCCAGGGCATCCAACTTCCTTTCTAGAGCTTATAGTATTTTTTGTGTATTAGGACTATGTAAGTGAAATCCCTCATATCGTGATGTTTGAATTACGGTTTCTTTAGAACTACACTTTCTCTACAAATTTTCACATTGTTGTTTAATTTATTTTAAAATGTTTTTAATAGAGCATAAAGGCGCAGAAGAAGGTGAATAAGTGGGTTGAAAACAAAACCAGTGGGTTAATCAAAAATCTTCTTCCTGACAGAGCAGTCGATGCACATACAATATTTATATTGGTAAATGCACTATATATCAAAGGTTGTTGGAACCCATATCAGTTTAATCCATCGCTAACCAAGAAATCAAAGTTCTATCTCCTGGATGGGAAAACAACACTACAAGTTCCCTTCATGTCGTCCAATGCAAGACAATATATTACTTGTTATGTTAGCTGCAGAGTGCTTAAACTCCCATATAAATGTTCAGGAACACAGGGAAATGCTCGTGGTCCAAGTTTTTCTATGTATATAGTTTTACCAGAGCAACGAGATGGGCTTGGTAAACTTACAGCAAAGGTGAGGTCGAATCCTGCTCGTTTTCTGCATAGATATGTCCCAATCAATCAGAGATTGGTGCTCACGGGAGAATTTGAGGTTCCGAAATTCAAAATCCTTTTTGATTTTGAAGCATCAAGAGTACTCAAGGAATTGGGTATAGTTTTGCCTTTTGACAAATCCAAAGCAGAGCTGACGGAGATGGTGAATATTGATGGTACTAGGAAATGTAATAAGAAGCTTCATGTTGACAAAGTTTTTCACAAGTTTTTTGTTGAAGTTGATGAAGAAGGAATTGACGCTTGTGCTTCTACTGCTGTTAGGGGTGGTGCAATGTGGTCCAAGAGTCGTCCACGTCGTCCTCCTCCTCGTGTTGATTTTGTGGCGGATCATCCTTTCATGTTCATTATCAGAGAGGAGCAAAGTGGTGTGGTGTTGTTCATGGGGCATGTCCTTAACCCTCTGCTAAATTCGTGATGACTACATGTAATCATCTCCCTGGCTGTATTTTTGGTTTCATCAAGTAGTTTAGACTAGCTACTACTTTTGCTCTTTTGAGTTCAAATGTAACAGCCGAGTATAATAGCCTTGGCTTCTGCATTGGACAAAATTTTCACTTGTACATGATTGTAAAATCGGTTTTACTTCTCTCCTCAAAACTATGAAACGTTTTCCCCGGAATAAAATGTATAACAGCCTTTATGACAATCACAACTTTCCAGTCAGGTTACAAGGTGATTCTTGATCAAAATCAATGCAAAAGTTCATCATGCCAAAAGAAAAGGAGTCGAGAATTGCAGACTTAGACATCTGGAACAAGTTGCTCGAAGTTTTATATTCAGAATTGTTATTGTAACACCATCATCCTGGTGTGCTAAATAATTTTACTGTGAAATTGATGTTGAAGGCTCTCCCAAAAACTCTGACCTCAACTGCATTAACAACCGGCCGAGGTAATTTAGGCCTTCTCCCTCCCGTCCTCCACCCCAGAAAAGATCATGCGGTGAGGCTTCAACAAGAACAGATCCTTCCGTGGACAGTAACATTGAATTCAAATGAGGGTAGATAGAGAACTTGCATTTCAGAGCTCTGTACATCACCTCAATTTTCGCAGTGTCCCAATCAGATCTCACCTGCATTAGCAAAACAAAAACAGGCTATATATGTAAAAGGATTCTGTCAATATAACAAAAAAGGAATAAACATTAGTACTTGATTATTAAAGTTGCAACTGTCAGGTAAGGGCACTAATATTGGATTTACGAACAATACTACATTGCTAACGGACTCCTATCCAACAATTTCTTGTCATGATTTGATAAAGTCTCGTCTTCTCAAGGTAGTTTAAGGCCCACAGTACGGAATAAACCTAGGGTTGTTTTCAGCGAGTACTATTAGTATCACTCTGTGGGAATCAGCTTGAAGTTTTAAGCCAAGCAAACTCAGATAATGAGTTACCACTTGGACACGCCATCCATTTCACCCTCATTACTTACCATAAAAATTATGCAGGGCTATATTTTAGTAAATGTCTTGGTTTCAAAAAGGGTTATGCATCTGACATCTAGTCTTTACCACCGCACTGCCATCCATTTCACCCCATTACCTTTTAAAATTCTATTGGGTTATACATTTAAAATGTGTTGTTTCCAAAACAGGGTTATAATCTAATGTGTAGCCCATGCATGTTTTAAGAGGCATACCAAATTAGGATGTTTCCTTTGCAGTGCCCTTCCAATACGTGCAGCTTCTTCGGGGCTCTTAGCAGATTTTATTTGTTCAACACAATCTTTTGCCAGCGGCTCATCAACACCAGTAAATTTGTGTGCCTGCAAAAGATTGAAAAGCACTTAATAACTTTCTAGATTCAGATGTGACAGCAAACAGAACTTGTTAAGTTTTAGAAGTTCACCTGATAATAATGCTCAACACTTGGCCATGTCAAATAACCTCCATTTCCATCAGGCATTTGTAAAGGATGAGCAGAGAAGTTTGAGAAAGCTCCATAAGGGTCCCATGTCTTGTAGAAGAATTTGATGCTTGCTTCGTAGGGAGTCAAACTTGGATCAATTGCTGAAGTTTCGTCAATCGAAGGGATTACAGGTGTCAAGTCTGGAATGGGCTGAAGAAATCCAGTAACAAGCATGTCCGGGCCAATCTGCAATCCATAAGATATATGTCATGATGGAAATTGTAAACCTTACATAATCATTCAGTAATATCGAACTTTCTCATGTGCCCATATAGTTTGGCTTTGTGTAAATAGAGCTACTCTGCCATTGAATAATTTTTTTATAAGGCATATAGAGGAGGATGACCTGGATGATTAGTAATAATGGTAAGAAAAAGGTTTATAGCATTTGTATACAAACAATTTTTAATAGCGCAAAAGAAAACTGATTTCTATATTTACTTTTTTTAACCTAAAAAGTAATGCCAGCACCAACCTGCTCAAAGGAAACATCGATCAAGTTCAGTGCTTGTGACATCTCAACCATTCCAAGTTCACCAACAGGAGTTGGAGCATTTTTTCCACCAATGATTTTGGGAGCAACAAATGCATATACCTGTATAATTTCGTTGTAGATAAGATATATGAGTAGTCGTAACTAGGTAGATCCTATGCAATGTCCACAGCTTTTCTTATTCTACTATATATAAATGAATTATTGTGTATAAGGAGCATCCACGAACGAAATTACAGTGAAAAATAATAATGTTTAAGAAAAACGCTTCTTGGGAGGAAAGAGAAATAATACGAATATTACCTTGTGTACACAACCAGAAGATATAGCAGAAGCAGCTAAAGTCCCTCCGCATTCCCACAAAACTGAAAGATATCCACGATCATAGCAATATTCCATGACACTCCTTGTGTTTAAAATGTCAAACTCGACCACTTCAACTCCTTTAGAAGCAAGTAATTTCTGGAAACTCTTTCTTGCACCCCTCTGTGTCGCAACTATAGTGCGTACCTCGGAGACATCCCAAAGGTTCGCAACCTCAGGAAGATTCAGAGTTTGTGACATAACTATCCTTACAGGCGTATGCCCGCCTCCATGTCTTGCTGTTAGCTTCGGATCTAACTCGAGACAAGAAAAGGAAGGTAAGGTGCAATATAACCTTTACACAACAACATAATAGCAGCAACTACAGCATAGTGGCTTAAAAGTGGAGGTGAAGATTATACAAAGAGTCATACCATCACGGCGGACGGTATTTCCTCCTACAATTATGGCATCACATCTGCCTCGAATTTCAAATACCCGATGCCTAGATTCTTTGCTGCTGATCCACCATGCATGTCCACTACTAGCTGCAATTTTTCCTGTCATCATGTAAAAACAAGCTCAATTAGAGAATTCACTTCAATGTATTGTGGTTAGGAAGTTCACCGAGTCATAAAAACTTCCATTAGTAACAAAGACCTCCTGATCAAGAATAGATTGACAGTCTCAGTTTAAAGCGTCAAAAAAACTTACCATCAAGGGTCATAGCATACTTGAGAACGGAGAAGGGAACTCGGGAAGCAGCTCTGTAGAGTAAAGGAGCATTCACCAGGAAACATGATTTCAAAGCTTCCTAACCAATGCCACGTCGATTTGTAGAGTTAGATGAATAAAGGAACAGAAGACACAGATCATTGGTATTTGGATACAAAGGTTATGGAGAAAAACAAAAAAGACTTGAATATCATTTCCAACTGCCGGGTGTCTATGGTAGAGAGATAACTTAACAGCAAACATTGAAGATATAGAAACAATTCTAGGGCTTACATATGGAAAGAAGTGTAGAGAGAATAGATTTTGAATGCAGCATATGTTGAAGCTGGGTTTCTCAGCATGCACTTGATTAATGAATACAAGTATCATTGGTAAATTTTCAAAAAATTAATGAAACTCAAAGTCATAGTCATAAGCATTATAAAAACACAAGGAAGACTGCTAAGTTTCTAACGCTACACGAGCTATGTTGTGAATTGATTTCCCACCTCAATTGATTGACTCTGCAAATCCTCTCCAAGAACATCAACCTGAACTCCTTCACTTCTTAATGAGCGTATAGCATTGCCTCGAAGATGCTTTAATGGATGTCTGATTCCCAGAACAACTCTTGAGATTCCTGCCTGTTGTACACATATCAGTGGTCTATGACACCTGAAACCGCAAGCGGAATATATAAAAAAACAAACCAATCATAAAACAACCTAACATTATCATATATAGAGATTTGGAGAGAATAGTCCAAATTAGAAGTGTACAATTCCAATAAACCGCCACATGATTAATCAAGCACAAATTCATGTCAATCAAACTCAAAACAGTTCTTGAAACACCCTAGGTTTATCTGTTTCTCATTTACATTGAGTATATCCTAAATGAGAACTAGCTTCCAAGCCGGACCTATCGAAATGGGCATGTTTCTGATATAAATATGGGAATTCTCAAGACCACTTCGAGTCAATTTTCCCTCTTTTGCATACAATCTATCTTAATCCTAACAATGAATCATATAAGAACCAAATAAGAACAACCCCCATGAATTAAATACCTAAATTTTGAACCAAAAATGACATTTTCAAGCAATTTAACAACATCAAACCAAACAAAAAAACAAAACCCAGAACAAAAAACACTGAGCAAGGATACCTTAATTAGGGCAGAAACAGCAGTTTGATCACCATGACAATCACCAGGTTCCATATTAAGATAAGCAGTAGCACCATTAGATAATTCTCTTGCTGCTTCAACTGCTTGTAATTCAGCACATTTAGTACCTTGAGCATATAAAAACCCTTCTCCAACAATATTCACACCCTTTGCAATTACACATCCAAAGTTTGGATGTGGTGATGTAAATCCAGCAGATTTATCAGCAATTTCTGCTGCTCTTCGAATATGATTAGCTTCAAGTGAATAACTATTGGTATTGTAATTGTTTTTGATGTTGCAGACGATTGGGGGTTGAAAAGCAGCACCCATCAATGAAAACGCCATTAGAGAGGGATTTTTGGTGAATGAAGTTCAATTTCTTTTTTGGGTTTCTGAAAAGAATCAATTTTTATTTAATGGGCGTCATTGTTTAGTAGTATCTTGGGATTTTTTGGAAAGATTTTTGTGAAGAGTGTTTTTTGAGAATGAATTTATGTGAATAGATTCTTTCTAGTTGGGCCAACCGATCGGGGACCCGAAGGAAATGAGTCATTTTTTTTATAAATTGAGACATCACATAAATTTGTAATTTCATAAGAAGATTTTGGTAGTGTGCACTTGATAATACCAAAATATCCCTACATTTTATTCTAATTACTATAATTCCTTATGTATCATATTCTTTAGGAGTACAATTGGCAACCAAACTTTAATATAGCATATCTAAAAATCCGTGCCTTGTAATTTTACAAAATTTATCTCGTTGGAAAGGTAATAAAAAAATCTACGCAATGAGTATAAACAACAATATCAAATTTATACTTTTTACGGAAAATTTGGAGGTATTTACCATTTTAGACACAATGTTAGAAAATTAAATGTATATCCATTATGTAAACCACCACAAAGGATACATAATACTTTATGTAGCCATATTTTGGTTTATACATGTAACTAATTTTCGATGCAACTAATAAAACGATGTATATCAAGAAAAATGATACTTTCACTTTATGCATAGTTTTCGAAAATTCAATGCATAACCATTATGCAAACCACCACAAAGGATGCATAACATATTATGCAGCCATATTTTGGTTTATGCATCGACTAATTTTCCGTTTCAGGAAAAGTGATACTTTCATTCCGTTTCAGCAAAATAGATACTTTCACCTTTTCAATTTCCCTCTGTTTCAGGAAAAGTGATCAATTTATCAATTTGGCCTATTATTAGGCAAAATGAAACTATGAAAATATCGCTTTTCCTGAATCGAAGGTAGTATATGCCTACCGACGGAAATTGTTATTTGTTTCGTTTTTCTTCGGTCGGCCCTCCCCACCGTGGCAGCGGTGTTCTAGTTTTATTTTGGTTATTTTTTCACTTTTTACTGGTACTGTATACTTACTGTAAGATAAGATTTATTGGACGGCTGATAATTTTCGAGAATCTAAAGACTTAAAGGCCTAGACAAATAAAACTCCCACGTTGAACGGTGAGGAAACCCTCACTTCCTATTGGTCGAGATAGGCCTTTTTTGAGTTTTGTGAAACGAGCGTTTTTGTGAGGACACTTGGCAACGTACGATTGGTTTAAATTTAAAAAGAATAGGGAAAAGATTAAAAAAAGGAAACCAAATTCAATTTGAAATTCATGGCATGGCAATATTTAGGTGAGGACACTTGGCAATGCATGATTGATTTAAAAATTACAAACTCAAAAGGAAAACCTAACTTGTCGTGTTTGAAATTTTATGGAAGTCCAGTTCAATTTGGAAATCGAAAATGATTTGTGGCACCCAAATTTGGTGCACCCAGTGCACCTAATATGAGGTGGCATCCACGTAACTTTGGTTTATCTCTTTCGGCTATTTTTTTTTTTTAGTTTTATTTTCTGTGAAGAGTCGATCATCTCGTCTAATTTTGATCAAAGAGAAGACCCATATCCATAGATTTTAACATATGAGATGAAGACGGGCATGAACTTTTTTTTAACGGAACAAAAAATAATTGTTCTTAATAGTTCACTGTATTTCAATGGCTTAACATCTCAAATAATAATAATATAAAAAAAATCCCCCTGCTTGAACTCTTATATATTACTATCCCAAACAATCATTTGGAAAATGCAGATTGAAATTTTAATTAGATCAAACCCAATGTTTATCACTCGGGTTGCAAAAAATTCACCCACAACTTCCAAACTCACCCGTTATCAAAACCCTCAATTTGGTTTAAACTTAAGCCGGGATTCCAAGGAATAATCTTGATCATTTTTCTCTTACCTCTTTCAATAGTTTGTTCTTACTGATAAAACTTGATCCTGTTCTTGGGTTTGTTTCATAGAAAAAGCTTTTGAAAATCGGATCATTGGTTGGATTGTGTAATGATTTTTTCCCACTTTTTTCCATCACATCTTCCCGATATGTGGTTGTACTTGTATAGCAGATGGAGATGAGATGAATGAAAACATGACGCAAGGAAAGAAACGTATAAAAGGGAAGTTGAATGCTCATGTGGATGCCACCTCATGTTGGGTGCATTGGGTGCACAAAATTCGGGCGCTACAAATCATTTTCGTTTGGAGATCGAGTAACCACTATATTATGACTATTTTTTCCAAATTAATATATAAAGGGGAAAAAAATCCACATATTTTCTGCGAAAATAAAAGAAATAAATAAATAAAATATGCACATATTTTCCACATATTTAATATATTATCCCCACCACACCAAATAAAAAATACATCGCCACGGGAAGGGCAAAGCCCCGCACACACCAAATAAAAAATGCATCGCCACGGGTGGGGTGAAGCCCAACACACACCAAATCAAAAATGCCTTGCCACGGGGCAGGGTGAAGCTCTGCACACTCAAAGTTAAAAGGAAAAACTAACCACCTATTTAAAGTATTTGGCCCGCCACACCAAATCAAAAAAACATCACCATGGGGCAGGGAGAAGCCCTGTGCTCACCAAATCTAAAATGCATCGCCACGGGGCGGGGTGGCGCACACCAAATAAAAGATGCATTTTCATGGGGCGGGGCGAAGCCCCGCGCACACCAAGTTAAAAGGAAAAAATAAATAAAATCTACACATATTCTCCACCTATTTAATGTAATTGCCCCGCTACACCAAATAAAAAATACATCGCCACGGGGCGGGGCGAAACCCCGCGCACACCAAATAAAAAATGCATCGTCACGGGGAGGGGAGAAGCCCCGCACATACCAAACCAAAAATCCATTGCCACCGGGCGGGGCAAAGCCCCGCGCACACCAATTTAAAAGAAAAAATATGCCCGGTGCGTAGCACGGGCACAAATCTAGTGTATATAGGAATAAGATGTATAAATTTCTGCATTGGCTAAAAAAACACCATTACCAAAAATTTGATGTTCATAATTATTTTGTTTTATATGAGTTCATCCACTTGCTCGTGCTGATAAAATCTCATTTAACAAACTTATAAAAAGACGAGAAAATTTGAAACAATATTTTTTAATCAATATTGAAATGGGAATTAAGGAACAACATAAGAAAGGCTAAAGGCCTGCCTCGACAGTTGGCATAAGGCATATCGGAGGTCTAGAGCAGAAACAAGATTCAGAGTTGTTTTTTGGTCCACGAGGCCAGAGCATGAGCAACATTGTTACAAATTCTATGTTGGAAAGACAAGATATAAGCTACAAGACTAAAACTAAAACAGAAACGTCTTTAAAGAGAGCACCCTCCCATTGATTTCTTTAATAATTTCCCAGAGAAAATTGGTCAATCAAATCTTTAGCATCACTTTCAACTGTGTGAGTTGTTGATCCACTGCCTTGTTCAAAACTGCCCAGATAGCCCTGATTTCTGCTTCTTATGGAGAGTAAACTTCAAAAGTGATAACAGGTACAAAAAGATGGTTTGCCAGATGAATCTCGCATTATGTAGCTTGCACCATTAGCTAAAGCAACATCAGTATTGCATTTAATATCCAACCAGGAGGAGGAGGCACGCAAGCAGCAGCACCGATGACATTAATAATGGGGAAAAGGGATATGATGAGACTCATAAAGACAATCATGGCTCTAGCTCTAGCAATCGCAACAACAAGATTCTCCTTCTTTTTACCGAAAATTAGGTTGTTTCTACCGTTCCAGATGGACCACATAATAACAACAAAATAAATTTGACTGATCAAATAATTAAGGAAGTAACAGAATTTACAAGTCAAAAAGCTAACCAATTATGCAGAGTAGAGTTAACAAAGTTATGAGCAGGCAGTTATAAAGGAGAAGAAAGACAAACAGAAGAAGCAAAAGGACATAAAACCAAAGCATGCATAGAGTATTCCTTAGAAGACAAACATCTATGACAAATTACAGTGTCAATCGGCATTCTAGTTTACAAAACAGTTCTGGTTGGTAGAGCATCTCTAGTAGCTTTCCAAATGAAAATCTGGGGAAGGTCTAAGATCTCTGAGACCCTGCAAGTATTCAAATTTAGAACTAAATCTACCATTCTTTGAAATCTCCAAGCTTTCCTATCAGGAGTGCATACATGGCTTAGGGAATAATAAAGATATTCTCTACAGAAGCATTATCGAAATGGGTATAACCTAGACATATTCTAGGATCTAGTGTCAGGATCAATAAAACAAGACACTTTCAGACTAAGGGATTATGCCACAAGGGGATTAGGTTTGGCAGAACCCAAAGTGGGAATCCAGTTATCACACCAAGGGTCAATGAACTACATATCACCCACAATCAAAGAAATAAAAGGTTTATATGAACTCTGTAATGATACGAAGACATCTCCAAGTCCAAGAGCAAGAAGAGTGGCATTTGACACTCAAGAAGTCAGTGTTAGGGAAATATCTAGCCTTGAGGACATTACCTAACAGAGAGTCAGGGTTTTCAACCAGTTTCCAGGCATTTCTAGCAAGCGTAACAAGATTGTTTAACTCATCCTTTTGAAATCCAAACCACATTCACTCTTAGGAGGACAAATAATGTCCCATCCAAGTAAACGAAGTTTCCTATCTTTAGATTCAAGAGTTTCTCCCACCAAAATTTACACAAATGATAGTCCATTTTCCTACAAAGAGCTTTTAGGATAAGAAAAGCGTCAATTTGATAGATGGGGATAGCTTGACCTACATGCTTAACAAGAGAAGTTCTGGCAGCTTGAGAAAGTTGTTTATAAAACCAAGAGGTAATTCTAACGTTAATAGACTGAAGAATACTCATGTGGGTCTGAAAGCTAATGGCGGTGCCCAAATACTTTTCTCCTAAGTCAAAAAAGTTAATATTCTGAATAGAGGAAAGTTGTTGATCGCTGGGGTGACAGATTTTTACTAAAAAGAATACCCAATTTATCAAAAAATTATTTCCTGACCAGAAACAGAACAATACTTATAAAGATAGTCTCTAATGGTACTAAAATCAAGAGCAGTAGTCATAGAAAAAAGTAAACAATCATCAACATACAAAAGGTGGGTAATATGTGGAGCATTTCTACAGACCTTAATGCTTGAACAAGCTTTAGTCTAGTAAGTTTGTCAATATAAGCAGACAAAACTTCAGACAAAGAATGCAAATATAAGGAGACAGTGGACCTCCTTGTCTAAGACCTCTCTCAGGTTGAATCAAAGCAGTAGGAACACCATTAAGGAGGACAAAATAGGAGACAGTAGCAAGACATTGGATAATCAAAGATAACCGGTGGTCACATAAGCCAAGTTTCCTGAGAACCTTTTCAAGCAAATTTCATCTAGGCTTGTCATAATCTTTAGACATATCAAGTTTAATAGCTGCCAGACCCTCATCTCTATGATAATGGCTCAATGTAAAAACCACCGCATTATCAAAAAGTATATTACCAACAATGCTTCTTTTAGGCACAAAAGCACCTTGATTTTGAGAAATAAGGCCATCCATGAGGGGTTTCAGTCTATTAGCCAAGGTTTTAGAAACGATTTTGTAAGCAAAGTTACACAAACCAATAGGTCTATATTGAGAGAAAACTTCAGCCGTAGGTTTTTTTGGGATGAGGGTGATGTTGGTGTGGTTGAGGAATTTAGCCAAATGGCCAGTTCTGAAATAGGTTTGCACCATATCAATAACAGATTCACCAACAACATCCCAATGTTTTTGGCAGAATATGGATGTGAAACCATTTGTTCATGGAGATTTTTTGCCTCCCATTTGGAAGGTTGCATGCTTAATATCCTCGGGGGATAAGGGGATATTTACGAGATTATTGTCACTCAAATAGAATTTAGTGGGGAGGTCAGAAAGGACTTCATCTTGGAAAGATTGAGGGGTAGAAGAACAGAGGTTTTTGAAATAATCAACAGAGGAGGTTTCAATGCTACTTCTATCAATTAGAATAGATTCAGAATTATATTTTATCCAGCTGATAGCATTTATGTTTCTTTTATAGAGGGTGACCCTATGGAAATATGGGGTATTTTTATCCCCTTCCAAGAGTCAAGCCTCTTTGGACTTATTTTTCCATTATAATTCCTCCAAAGAGTACAAAAAACCAAGTTTATCCTTAAATTTGGAGACAAACATGGTGTTAAATGGATCAACAAACTGAATTTATTTAAGATCCTCCCCATTGGTAGATATATTAGTTTGTATATTACCAAAAGAGTTTTTGTTCTCTTAAATCTTTATTGGTATTAAGGAGTTTAGCTTTGAGTTTGTAAGCGGGAGAACCAACCACATGAATACATCAAGTGTTAGCAATAATATCTCTACAAGTTGGATCAGTATTTCATATGGCCAAGAAATGAAAAGGTTTGGGCGTACAATCACCATCAAAAATTGAAACCTATATGCATAGAATAGTGATCAGAAGAATCCATATGGAGGTTATTCACACAAAGTTTGGGAATAATACTTCAACATTATGATTTATTAAACACATATCAAGTCTTTCAAGAATCAAGTAAGTACCATTATGCGTATTAGACCAAGTAAATCTATGACCAGAAAAACCAGGATCATGCAAGTCAAAGACATAACAAAAAGTCCTAAGATTCAAGAAATCATTGTCATCAACTTCAGATCCACCGTTCTTGTCCTCACATCCTAAAAGAGAGTTAAAGCCTCTCACAAAGAAAGCAGGGTCACTACTAGGTATAGGAGGAAGGTTATTCTGATTAGCTCAAAAAGCATCCCTAAGAGTTTTATTCGATTCACCATATATCAAATGTATGTGACAAAGTTTGGAATGTATAATGTCATTGGTGGTAACATAGATGCCTCTGGAGTTGGAAGAGATAATGTTGAGATCTAATTCATGTTTCCATGCTAATACCATACCACCACTTCTACTAGTACATGGAGCATTAAAAGCACATAGGAAACCTAAATTTTTTAAGTTTTCTAGCAGCTGTGTCATTCATCATTTTGACATCAGACAGAAAAACAATAATGGGTTAATATTCTTCAAGTGAATACTCAACTCTTTATTAGCCGATTTCTTTCCTAGGCTTCTAATATTCCAGCAAAGCATATTGATATTATTAACAGGATGTAAAGGGGCGGGGGTATTAGCATCAGTGGAGGTAGAGGAATTAATAGATATGAGGGAATTATATGGAGAACTTATCTGATTAGTAGGATCTACGCTACTGTTAAGATGAAGATAGGAGAGTCACCACCTTCTTGAGTTCCTTGTGTTGAATTCAGATCTAAAGCGGCAGCCTCATGAGGAGAATTATTGCAGAGATCATGTATGGTTGGCCAAGGATTGACTGGATGGTGCAGACGAAATTTCTAGAGCCAAGACTAAGAGGAACGTATAAACCAATGCTTCCATAAATTTGATCGTGGTTTACACTCATAGATTTCACACCTATTCGTTGGGGATAAATTCCCAAATAAGATAAAGAAAAGACAAGAAGCAAAGAAAAAACGATGATTCAAATCAGAATTTCTCTAGTACCTTATGTTATGTTAAATTACAAAAAAAATATGACCATAAGGGTTCACAAGTTGATGAGAATGGTCTTTCTGATTATGAATAGTAATTGTTGGGAGACTCTCAAGATATGTGATTGGTGGGCATAACTAGGGTGTTGTAGTATGGAGATACATGACTTTCTAGCGGGACTACAATAATGCTAGCAAAAGAAGACGGGTACGTTTTCTAGCATCAACACGAGGATTTATTTTTTCTCTTTAGATTAGAAAGAGCATCATATTTAGTTGCTAACGAAATAGTTTCCTCCCTTGACAAAGAATGATAATGATTTGGCCCAGCTGCTGTCTTGAACCTTTTAGCAGAAGAATGAGTGAGTTTTTAAAGCTCATGGGTGTTTGGGATTGGAGCTATGGGCTTATGAATGATAGGTAGATCATTTTCCATAATTGTTAGAACTTAGTTATAAATGGGGCCAACTTCATGAATTTTCAGCGCAAGGGATCATCTGATAAAAGGACCCATGTTGATATTTCTACAGATAGAGCTATCAATAACATGAGATGAAGTATCTTGGACAACAATAGATTTTTTTCATTTTTATTGAGCATGAAGCAGGAGTATCCTCTACCATAGTAGTAATATTATCCGGTTGAGCAGCAGGGGGGTTAGTTGAAGCTTCTATGGAATCAGAGCTTGAAGAAACATGAATCGGTTGGGATGGTGTGAGACAATGATTCTTGGATTTGGACTTCTATGAGAAGAAAATTGACTAGATTCATCAGCTTGCTAAACCATTCTCTTTATGTTCAATAACACGGTAGGAATAACAAAAAGATCTTGGTACAATAAAGTATCTGCATTCTATTAGGAACGGATCAATTCTGCCTCTAGTAACCAGAGGAACTCCAACAGGAATGGTTTTTTTGGTAGCAATCTTATTAACATACATTTTGACATTATTTTTCAAATGATGGTTGTCGTATGGATTTTTATCTTCAACCAGTTCTCCAAGTTTAAAAGTTAGCTTCATGAGATCTTCAAAATCAGTATATTTGTTTGGAACATTGCAAGGACCAACCACATAAGCTCTTCTGTGAAAGCAGTTTGACAATTATTGGGCCAACCTGTTGGTGAAAATGCACGCAGAACAATGAGATAGCCAGAAGCACACCAAGGCATTTGCTCATTTACTCTGTTGATATCAACTTCAGCTAGAAAACAGACCAGAATGTTGTTCCTCGAGAAAATGAAGGTTGTAACTATGAGAGTTTGAAGAGGTGGCTACTGGTTATAAATATAGCTCCTAAAAAAAAGAAGTATGGACTAAAAATTCACTACAGATATGACCAATCAAACATCATTTTCAGCTACTGCTACTATTTTTTCAATGAAGACAGGTTATGTAATAGATTATGGGAGTTTGTTTGGTAAAATAAGTTTCTCAGACATTTGGTGACACGGTTCGTGAATATCTTTTTCTTTAGAATAAGATGGTAAAGACGAGAAGTTTTGAGTATCCATTAGAGGAGGAATGAATACAGATATACGAGAGAATGGGAGTTGGTAAACAAACAAATGATGTGTATTTTAAAAATGGATGGTGGGGATGTGATATAAGTTGGTAACTTGGGTTTGTTGAATTATCTGAAGAGAAACAACTATGTCATCCTTAAAATTAGTTGTGCTGCAGAAAGAACCGCGAAAGGGATGAAGACCATGTGTATGAAATGGTATAAGGCTAGAATTTTTTTGGATGGTACTATGACTAGAATTTTTTATGTGCAGTTGGAGCTTTCGTTCACGCATGGTTGCTTTTGAGATGCCGATCATTGACCCATAATTAAAGGGGCACATGTGCGAAATATTGGATGTCTACATCTACTTCTGATGAAGACGTGTACTTTGCACTTTAAAAGATATCACTTTATACCAACAACAGAGATTCTTTTTGTACCAGTGGTAGTATGGTATATGCTACTCAGGGTAGTTGAACATTTATTATGGCCGTTTGTGTGGCCAATTATTTGAACTTCTCAGACAAAACTCACAAATGTATCTTAGATGGATGGGAAAAGGTAGAGGCGGGTATATGGTTTGGCCAGGTATGTGATGAATTGCATAAAACTAGCCAGAGGGTACCAGATGAAATAATAGTGAAGTTGTGGCATTGGGTCATGGTTTGAGTATTGGAAGAATGCATGCACCAGATGTGTAAACCATGGCGAACCATAATGCCTCTCAACAGGTGTTTCATCTTTGAATATACGAAAAATCAATTAAGATCAATAGTGCTACACTTAAGGCATGCAAATACGTGACCTATTAAAACTCCTTTTAATGACAATGCCATTGAAATCTAACAGTAGAAAATGTATAGATACACATTGAGAGTGGGAATTAACGAATGGTTTTTGAAAAATTGCGTCTAAAACTGAATTGGCGTGGTCTTCAAGGGACATAATGTTTTACCATGAAAATTAACGGACATTTCTGGTTAATCTACCTACTCTATAAAAGGGAGAAAATTGGATAATTTCACCACACGCTAACTATACCAAAAAAAAAAAAAAAAAAACTCCAGAGATTTTTTTTTTTTAGAAACGACTGAATCAGTCAATAATGCAAATATTGAGGATCAACAAATTGCTTCACTATAATTTGAAAATACAAAAAGAGCAGTTGAGGCATTATCAAGTCATGAGATAGAGATACTGATACCACTTGTGAATCAAGAGTTGGAGAGGAAAATAATTCAAGGGGAGTTTGATCGTCAGAGAATTGAGAACAATGGGGAGTTTCAGTTGTGGGTGAGAAAGAGTGATGCAAGAGTGCAAGGAAAGAAATGGAGACACAAGCAAGGCAGGAAGATAAGAGAGACTATTGGAGAAAGACAAGAAGCGCAACAGAGAGTGACAGTGAAGGAGAAGAGAAAGGAAATGCAGTTGTAGTTGAAGATGAAGGAAGTAGCGCAGTGAATCAAAAACTAATCTAGATGAGGAAACAAATGAGATTGAGAGACATAAACGGGTTTAAGATATGATATATCAGTGTTATCTCGTAGAGATGATGCTACCCTGGATTTTTTTCCGAACCATGTCTGTTAGAGCATTGCTCGGTCGAACTCGCAAGCGTTGCTATCTCAAGCTTGTTGTCAAGTTTAGTTGCCAAAACTATAAGTCTTGATTTATACTCTACTTATAGCTAAGTCTCGGACTAGGATAGAAAGTGTAGTTGAGATCTAGACTCCACGACATTCATCATACAAAGACGAAGAACTACTCAAGGAACTGGTGGAACTTCATCGACGAAAAGGTATGTGGAGACTTGAACTTATCTATCACTCAAAAAAGTCTATCTGCTCTATCTCTTATCTTGAGACAAAAGTCGTATTACCATATAGACTTCGATTATACACATTTTCTATTTCGATCCGAGTTTATCTCGCTTATCTTTTTCTCGAAATATGTGTTGGTAAGCTTTCTCTTTGGCCAAGTTCATCTTTACAAGTGATGAAAGTCATGTTGGTTATTTCAATATCTTGAAAATTGTTTTGATTAAAAATAGTGTGTGAGTAACCTCTATTTAACATCCTTTAAGAATGTTTCAATGATTGAAATGAGAGTTTAGAACATGTAACCATCCTTGGATATAAGCATATAATTTGTTCGCGCATTAGTGTATAAGTCCAAAACCGGGAACCAAATGTATGCATACTTTTGTGTGTACTAAATGGTTGATGGAGACCGGGTAAGTACGCGTACCCGTATGCATACTGGCGGAAGTTCACGTCCGTGAATTTCTGCTGAGTTTGGAAATCAAAACCAACTCAATCCGGTTACCTAAGTATGAGTACCCGTACGCATACTGGCGGAAAGTTCACGTTTGTGAATTTCTGCTGAGTTTGGAAACCAAAACAAACTCAAATCCGGTTACTTAAGTACGCATACCCGTACGCATACTTAAGTGTGTTACTTTCTAAAATTGGTTTATTCGTGAACTTAAATATATATAAACTAAGGAATGCATATTTGCAAACCGTGTCTATAAAGTTCATGAATCGATTCGAGTGAATCAAAACCGATTTTGCTTCGATTGTGTCTTGTATACTTCTATGAGATCTATGTAATTGAAAAACTCTCTAACTAGTTCTTTTGATTCATTTGAACTAGTTAAGGTGAAGATGAATATGGTTTATATGAAAGTGCTCATATGGCTAACCATTTGGTTAACTACTGTTGAACCAACGACTTATACACGTTTAGGTACGGTTACACAAACCTAAATGACGTATATTTCATTTGTGTATTACAATCTAAGTTCGATCTAACGGTTGAAATATATTAGCTTGAATTTAATCAGGTTTTCATCTAACGGTGAATATTGAATGCTTTGTTACCAAGGTAACTTAGATTGCAAACCCTGATTTGGAGACTATATAAAGGAGAACTCTAGCAACTGGGAAAGTTAATCCCCACACCTCCTGTGTGATACTAGTTGTGTGAGACTCCAAACTTATTTGTCGGGTTTAACTAAACACATTATCCGAATTCTGCACTTAGAGTGCCTAAGACTGTAAGACCCTTAGCTTTTATTGGGTTTAATGTAACCCATTAGAGTTGAAAATCATAATAATTTTATTTTTGATAATGCTAAGGAAACCAAAAATAGGGTGCTTTCATGATATAAGTCTTCCCAAATCCAAAATAGGGTTCTTAGATGGATAACTAGTTGCTCTTAATCATAAACTAGGGTGCCTTAAGATTTCTACATGCAGCTAGACAGGTGTCACTTTTGGACATATCTAGGTCCATTTAGTAAATTGTTTGAGGGAGGTGATAAAGGGAGGGGGAAAAGAAAGAGAATCCAGGGGGAGGGGGATTTCTTGTTATTCACGAGCTAGTTATCTCGTTTCTCTCCTACAAATCGAAACCGAAAGAATTCAAAATCCGTCTTCCAGAAATTATTAGCTTTGCTAGATGAATCACGTTACAATGGTGGTGTTGTTGTGTATTCTGGAGTTTGGAACAGCGAAACAGGTAGGAGAAACTTCTTCTTCTAAATTTTAGGTTTTGATTTCATCATGCCCTGGATCCCTATTCACAAGTGAATTTATTCTTTGATTGAACAAGGGGTAGTTTTTCATAATCTTGATGTTGTGTTTTATTAATTTGAGTTTTGATTTGTTGGAACTCCTTGGATATTTAGCTTGCATAACCCTAACTTGAATTTCGAATTTCGTTTTTCTGAAAGCTAAAAACGTATGCATTGTTTGAACTGTAAAGTGAAATTCAGCCGTTGGATGTTTGTGATTTTTGGATATGTTACTCTTAGATATATCAGAAAAACTCATTGAAATTTTTAGGATGATTTGACATGGGGAAGTATCCTAAACTTCTGAATTACAGAGAACTATACTACAAAATTTTCTTAACTTGACAGAGTTTTGAGATTTAAAATGGGGTACTTGGAGTGCATGGATTTATTTTATTTTATGATATGAAGAACCCATTTTTGTGATGATTCTGTAAAAAAATCAAAACAAATGAATCATGGTAAGTAATCCAAGTAGAGACTCTCTACTACTATGCCTTTAAGAAATTTTGGTATCGTTTGAGAATATAAATCAGTTATAACTCGATGTTTAGATGTTACTTCCTTTCAAAATTTATGAATACTATCTTTGTTATAGTGTTATCCCGTATGGAATTCATCCCTTTGCCAGGGGTTCATACATCTTTACATTTTAAGTTGGATATAGAATGTTTTTTGTTAGTTCGTAGAGGTGTTTACGGTAACTTCAGATCTGTAAGTGAGTCTACTGTGTAAATGAAATGGTTGCTAGGATAACGAGATGCAGGGAATGAAAACTTTGTGTTAACAGTAGCAATGGTTCTGGTTACTGTCCTAAGAGTAGTTGATTAGATTGTTGTGCGATCTTCCCCTAAATTTTTAAGCTTGTTTTAACTAGATAAAATGCCTTAAGTATTGGAATGGTTATGTATGCGTCCAGTGGATGGTCTTGACATTGGTTTGTGCTATTTACATAGATTTGATTCTTATTATGGTTTGATATGGATGCCACTATAGTTTTTTTCAGTTAACTAGATTTATTTTGGAACCAAATACCAGTCTTCTTTGTTATTGCTAAATTCTAGTATAAAATATGGAAATGAGCATTGCCGTGGTTTTTGTATTATTTTTTAATTAAATGGGCGTGCTTCTTTGGAGACTGTTTCTGCTATTTACCATGGTTGTGCTAGATAGGTATACAAGGGTTCATAAAGTTAGAATTTTCTTAGAAGTAATCTCTTACTCCGTATCATATTAGTGTAGTCTACTATCTCCAAAGTCGTGACCATTAGTACTAATGTCACACACACACGAATAGTGATTGTTAATGCACTTCAGTGGGAAGGGAACCACCGAAGGTGATTGTGCTCATGTGTAAAGGAAATAATATTAGGCCATACATTGTTACCATCCAGTATTGGTTGTGACATTTTGGAAAAATAGATACTAAGAATTCAGTTAAGTTGAAAAGAGAATTTACATTAATATAATGGTTATCAATGGATAATTTATGAATGTTCTTTGGTTGTGATCAAGTTTTGAGTTATTTTAGATATACGGTTGAGACTCTGGCATTTCCTTTTAGGTACAAAAAATAGTATCATTTTTCTGAAATACAAGTGCGGATGTCCGTTCATTATGCTTATTTTTGCACTCCCTTTAATGTATCTTCTTTATACTGTTGGACAAGGGCAACAATTCTCTTCCGAAGTGTACATTTTTCAGTTATTATATTGATTTTGTGTTGTTGACTTGGAGGTGTATTTTTTGATCCATGGAATGAGTTGGACTGACATCAGATGCTTAATTATATCGACGATATTGTCGAGATGTGATAACTTAGGGATAATTATTGTCGTGGAATTCATATTATCCGTACTATTTAATGTTAGAGATAGTTATTGCTACAATGGCGGTCGATACTATCTAGTGCAAGAGATGATTACTACTTGAACAAAGTAGTTCATATCATCTACAAATAGATATTTGTTTATACTGTAAGCAATTCATAATACATAAAATGTAATCTGACTACAGGCACCATTGTATTTGTAAATGTTGTCGTGCGCTCACACTTCATACTCATTATGCTTATAGATTTGCTTGAATACAATCAACTAATCTCGTCATTTTCTTAGTGGAAGGTATTATTTTGAAAACATTTAAGATTGTTGTTACACTAATATATTCTTTGATTAAGATTATTGGAACCTAGAGAACTCAGACTCCTACTAGACTTTTTAGTGGATAGTCAAACCCACTTCTTTGATTTTTCATGGTGTAGGCCTCTACTCAGTACTTTAGCCATAAGAATGGTGAGAGGTTAGGAATCTGCATTTCTATTTTGGAAGTCTGGATGGTTTAATAGCTTGTTAAATTTTATATTTGTCATAATTGTGTTCATTTCTTTTGTATTTGCTGTGCACTTAAGTGTAGCGTTTTGGTTTACTAAGAGTAGTAGTCTACTAGTAATTCATTATATAAACTGCAAGTGGAATAAGTTTACTTGATATTTAGTAATTAAGAGATAATTGCTACAGTCGAGGGTAGTTCATATTATCTGAATAAATAGTGACGAACTACGGTCGTGCTTGATCCCTTCGAGAAACGGAGAGGGTACGTAAGCAGCCGCTATGCGGTTCAGCACAAATCTACAAGATTGTTCATATCATCTGAAAGTGCTGGTTGCTGCTTCGGCAGTTCATACCACCTATTCGGAGATGATTGCAATCTTGGCAAGTATAAATCATAGGCAACTAGCCAATGATGGCTGGTAACCAGAACTACCTTAACTTTGGCAATTGGCCGTCTGTTAATTTTGGCAACTGGCCGTCTGTTTATTTTGGCAATTGGCCGTCTGTTAATTTTGGCAACTGGCCGTCTGTTTATTTTGGCAACTGGCCATCTGTTAATTTTGGCAACTGTCCGTCTGTTAATTTTGGCAACTGGCCGTCTGTTAATTTTGGCAACTGGCCATCTGTTAATTTTGGCAACTGACCATCTGTTTGGAAATTGGAACTCTTGTGGAATTTTATGAGTATTATGGTATGGGACATATGCTCAGAGAATTCTAACCTTGAGACAAATGAGATTTCTGTTCAGCAGGATCTCAAGTTTGTTGTTCAGTTAGAAACAATTGGTACCTACTGAGATAGGGATTTTATTAATGAACATTTTTTTTTTTTACTTCAGTGGCGTTTCAGGGAGTCGGAGCTTTCCTAGCGGGAAGAAATCCGGTTCGTTGGAAGTCCAGATTCTCCGATCCGTCACAAGTTGTATAAGCTAGAGTCGATTCTCCTTTAACCTTAGGTTTCTACCGAGATCCTGTAGGTTAACGACTTGAAGACTTCATTGGGATTGTGAAGCCAGACCCAACTATTTTCTTTGTAGTTGCGTGATCTGATCTTGCCGTTTCTATCATATTTGGGTACAATCGTAAGATTGGCTTGAGATTAATTCTCCGATAGGAAAGATAGAAAAGTAGTCATAAACACCTTCGTCTCATCTTTTGTGATTCCACAATATCTTGTTTCGCTAGTCGATTAAGATTATTGTGAGGTGATTGATAATTCTAGGTTGTTCTTCGGGAATATAAGTCCGGGTTATCGATTAGTTAATGTTCACCTTGATTTATCAAAAGACGGAACAAACCTCATAGGTATTTCTATGGGAGACAGATTTATCTATTACTGTAGACTTTTCTGTGTGAGACAGATTTGTTTATTAAAGTCTTCGACTTTGGGTCGTAGCAACTCTTAGTTGTGGGTGAGATCAGCTAAGGGAATCAAGTGCGTATTATCCTGCTGGGATAAGAGACGTAAGGAGCGCAACTGTACCTTGGATCAATGTGAGATTGATTGGGGTTCAACTACAGTCCAGACCGAAGTTAGTTTGTAGTAGGCTAGTCTCTGTAGTGGCTTAATACAGTGTGGTGTTCAAATCTGGACTAGGTCCCGGGTTTTTTTCGCATTTGCGGTTTCCTCGTTAACAAAACTTCTGGTGTCTGTGTTATTTCTTTTCCACATTATATTTTGTTATATAATTGAAATATCACAGGTTGTGCGTTGAATCAATAAATTGGGAAATCCGACCTCTGGTTGTTGATTGAAATTGATTGATACTTGAACATTGGTCTTTGGTACCATTCAAGTTAATTTCTCTTGTATTCAATTAGACTCGCAGATTTCTTTTTGCTTGAGTAAGTATTGAATAGAGAAATTGAGATATAACTCTTTGATATACTTTTTATTAAGATTGAGTCTGACTGTCTAGTTGATTCTCTTAAAAGTATATTGGAGTTAGTCCATACAGATTGCTAAGCGAAATATTGGGTGCGGTTGTTGTACCCCCACTTTTTCAATGTCAGAATACCTAAACATGGATTTTGAAACCGAGGAGATACCCGGGTTGGACATTGATGGCAATCATGTGGATGTTGAGACTGATCAAAATACCATAGATTAGGTTGTTGAGAAATATGAAGATGATGACGAAGAGAGTGAAGATGAAGGTTATGGTTATGCTGCTTCAACCAGTAGTGATAACGTCCATTACTTTTACTTTGAGGAGGAAGATTTTGAAAGCGACAATGTTGATGATCAATGGTAATCATATGGAGAGTGTGGGAAGGACTCTTAGAGGAAAGATTTTGAAAATTAAACTTTTTAGAAATTTTTGAACTGCTTTGTGAATATATGCAAGGGTTCTTCTTATGCTTATAGTTGCTGTAATTGATGAAGGTACTTGATCTCTCCCTTTCTTCAACCCGCTGGGTAGAAAATCATGCTAGTTTTTGCTGGAGTTGAAAAGAAGTTGTTGGTGTTGATGGAGGTGATATCAACTTTTTTTTTAATCTTTTTGTTGGTCTGTCAGATTGATTTTAGTAGTAGTAATCTTGATGGTAATAGGAATGCAAGTTTGTCTTTGGTTAGTGTTGTAGGTTCAAAACTTCTACAACTTTTTGATGTAAATTTGTGGGTTTTTAAATTTTAAATATGGGGAAACAGGAAGTGAAGGTGTTTCATGTAATGAATAAATTTCTGGTTTGTTAAATTAGTGTTGATTTGGGAATTGAGGCGATAAACAAACTGGAAGCTCTGATGAATTATAGTAATGAAGTAAGAGACTAACAATCGTAAAACTTTGATAAGATTATTGTTGTAATTAACCTTAGAGAAAATCATGGGAGGAAAAATCTAGAGATTCAAATATTGAGAAATACCAAATGAACAAATTTATTGCTTACGTCATGATGATGGAGCAGAGTATTTACCTGCTATATTAGTCCACATTCCATCCTTTAAATGGGAAATTGTTATTTATATTGGGCATGAATTGTATCACGAAGGTATTTATTTATAAATGCAAATCTATTGAACGTAGAAAGATATATTTATTTATTTTGATAGAAAAGGTTGATATGTGTATAAGTAGAATAAGATCTTACAACGACTCTCTGAGTCGAATAAAAACCTTACAATTGAAAAGCACACGATTCAGTGGAATACCCTTAAGGAAACCTAAATTCAATTTCAAAATCAAGGCAATAGTACTCTTATGACACCCAAGTGGGAAGTTGGTTGAGTGTTGTTTGTAAAAAGTGTTCACGACTCTCATTAAGTCAGATACATGTTGGAGACAATGGACATTTCAATAGCTAGATGCCTCACTTCCTATAAGTATCTAGAAAATGAATGTTGTCAATCACTGAATTGAACTGACAGACAATAAAAAAACGTTAGTGTTTCCCTTTTATGAATTTCTTTTGGTTTCCATATATGAATATAGGTTTATAATTGGAATACAATTGGTATTTATTAATTTCAAAAATAAACATGCATTGCACATCTTAAAGATTTTCGAAATTACCTTGTCTTCCAATCGAGCCTTGCTCATAACACCATAAATAGTGTGTATTCTTATAACTCATCCCTTGAGACACATCTAGATTGATCTGTGGGAAACCTACCCTTAAGAGATATGAGTAATTTAATTAGGAAATACATCTCGCGTTTCCTTCGTTTAAAGTATTATTTGGGATCAAAAAGCTTTTATTAGTACCATTGGTGGGAAACTAAATCGTATTGTTATTTGAGTTTTTGATTAAGAACTAATTGTATAGTTATCCGTGATTGAACAAACTTGTTTATTCTATAGTCATTTTCTTTTGATATAACACCACTTAGGTTTGTTTGTGGATTTAACTATTACAAAACTGGTGATTCAAAATCTGTAGATAGAACTGTTGATCAATCAACCTTAGCAGACTTCGATTCCGTATGTGTTGATCAATAGTAGAATCAAGTTGTTTTCAACGGTTACTTTGAAGATTGAAGATTTTTTTTATTTTTTTTATGATCTTCGTGGTTCTTCTTCCACACTTAATTCTCATGGGATCCACCAAGCATTTTATCTTGATAGACTTAATATTTGTGTAAATATCGAACAAACTGTTTAGTTGTTTCTTCTTATTAAGTTGCTTGGATAGAGCTTGTTCACTGAGATTGATTATTTTAATAGTCATTGTCTTGGTTTGATATTTGATCAAAGAAGTTTATATTGAATAAACAGAATATCCTTTACTCTACTTTATCTCTGATCTTAAGATTTATTTGAGAGATTAATAAGTGTGTTGGTCACCGAGACAGATTTAGTTCTTTGCTATTTCGGGCTACGTACAATCCAGAGGAGCTGAGAGCAGAAGCATTCACAGCAGTGAAGCAACTCAAGATAGTGGACTTTGTCTTGGGATTTATGTGTGTAGACCAGTTTGGTTGCAGACGCAGGGATACTAAAGGAATCCCAAGTAACGAATTTGTACATTTTACTTGGTCTCAACTATTCCAAGTTGGGGTAGTCAATTGGTATAGTGGATTAATTGTAATAGTATTATAAACTGGACTAGGTCTCGAGTTTTTTTGCCGGGCAATTTTTGTCGTTAACACAACCTTTTGTATTCTATGATTTACTGTACTTTCGTATTATTTTACGTATCTTTATAACTAAAATAAGTACACTTGGACACTAACCCACTTTGTAATGATCCCGTAGTTAGTTTAGTTTCGAACTTTGACTATTTATCAAGTTACACCTTGTTCAAATAATCTTTAATTTGGCAGTTATTAATTCGGCAAGATTATACAATGTGTGTATGCGTAGGTTGATATTGAAATATTGTTGTGTACTCAGTACCCTCGACGCTGCAAGTTATTATCGTTGACTTTGGAATTTAGAGTTGAAGCATATCTATACTTCAGTTCTTCAAACAAAGGCGATTTATGCATAATATTGATATTGTTATTTGAACCCGGGAGTCCAAAAAAAGCATGCCATATACATAATCATAAGAAGCCGCTGCTTCCGTAAAAAGAGTTGGTTTTGTGTAGTGTCCCTTACTTTTAGAGCACTGCTCGGACGAACTCGCAAGTGTTGCTATCTAAAGCTTATTTGTCAAGTTTAGTTTCCAAAACTATAAGTCTTGATTTCTAGTCTACTTATAGCTAAGTCTCGGATTAGGATAGAAAGTGTAGTTGACCATTAGACTTCACGGCGTTCATCAATTGAAGACGAAGAACTACTAAGGGGAGCTTGTGGAACTTCATCAACAAAAGGTATATGGAGACTTGAACTCATCTATCACTCAAAAGTTTATCTACTCTATCTCCTATTTGAGACAAAAGTCTTATAGCTATATAGACTTCGATTATACACATTTAATATTTCAAACTGAGTTTAACTCGCTTACATATTTCTCGAAATATATGTTGGTAAGCTTTCGCTTTAACCAAGTCCATCTTATATTCTTGACGAAAGTCAAAAGATGATCATGTGAAAATCGCCTGGTAACATCTTACATGATTTGTGTGAGACAATCATTTGATGTAGACTCGGAATGTTTCGTATTGATCATTCAATCACTTGAAAATTGCTTTGAAGCTAATAGTTTGTGTGAGACAGCTATTGTCATCTTCTAAGAATGTTTCAATGATTGAAATGGGAGTTTGAAACAATTAACCATGATTGGATATGACACAGTATGCGTACTTGTATGCTAACTGTTGCAAGTTATTCCAAGTCAAGGAACCATAGTATGCATACCCGTATGAGTTCTGGTTGGTTTAATGGAAGTCCGGGAACTTAGTATGCATACCCGTATGCGTACTGGCGTAAAGTTCATGTCTGGAAATTTCAACTGAGTTTGGAAGGTATGCGTACCCGTTCGCATACTGGCGAACTCAAATTTAGTCCGGCTACTTAGGTATGCGTACCCGTTTGCATACTTGAGTAGGTTATGTTCTAAAATCGGTTTGTTCATGAACTAATACATTTATATAATAAGGAATGCAATCTTTTGCAAACCGTGGCTATAATGTTCATGAATTGATTCGAGTGAATCAAAATCGATTTCGCTTCAATTGTGTCTTGTATACTTCTATGAGAATATAAACAATTGAAAAACTCTAGAACTAGTTTCATTAGAGTCATTTGAACTAGTTATGGTTAAGATGAATAAGGTTGATATGAAAGTGTTCATATGGCTAACTTTGGTTAACTATTGTTGAGCCAACAAGGTGTACACGTTTAGGTACGGTTACTCTTATCTAAATGAAGTCACTTTTCATTTGTGTGTAACAAGCTAAGTTTGATCTAACGGTTGAAATATATTAGCTTGAGTCTAATCAGGTTTTTATCTAACAGTGAATATTGAATGCTTTGTTACCAAGGTAACATTGATTGCAAACCCTGATTTGAAGACTATATAAGGTAGAACTCTAGCAAATGGGAAACCTAATCCCCACACCTCATGTGTGATACTAGTTGCGACTAGAGTCGATTCTCCTTTAACCTAAGGTTTTTCCAAAACCATGTAGGTTAACGACTTGAAGACTTCATTGGGATTGTGAAGCCATACCCAACTATTTTCTATGTAGTTGCGTGTTCTGATATTGCTGTTTTCTATCATGATTGAGTACTATCTTCTCTAAGATTTTCTCGAGATTTAATTTCCGATAGGCAAAATAAAAAGTAGTCACAAACATCTTCGTCTCATCGTTTGTGATTCCATAATATCTTGTTTCGCTACTATACATTTAACATTATTTTGAGGTGATTGATATTACTAGGATGTTCTTCGGGAATATAAGTCCGGTGTATCAATTGGTTCATGTTCACCTTGATTTATCAAAAGACGGAATAAATCTTCTAGGTATTTCTATGGGAGAAAGATTTACCTATTCAATAGACTTTTCTGTGTGAGACAGATTGGTTTATCAAGTCTTCGACTTTGGGTCATAGCAACTCTTAGTTGTGGGTGAGATCAGCTAAGGGAATCAAGTGCGTAGAGTCCTACTGGGATTCAAAGATGTAAGGAACGCGACTGTACCTTGATCAATGTGAGATTGGTTAGGGATCAACTACATTCCGGTCTGAAGTTAACTTGGAGTAAGCTAGTGTATGTAGCGGATTAATACAGTGTGGTGTTCAAATCTTGACTAGGTCCCGGGGTTTTTCTATAGTTGCGGTTTCCTCGTTAACAAAATTTATGGTGTCTGTGTTATTTCTTTTCCGCATTATATTTGTTTATATAATTGAAATATCACAGGTTGTGCGTAGTTCAATCAATTAGATAATCCAACCTTTGGTTGTTGATATAAATTGATTGTCACTTAAACATTAGCCTTTGGTACCGTTCAAGTTAATTTCTCTTGTATTCAATTAGACTCGCAGATTTCTATCTGTTTGATTTGCTGATTACATTGTGAAACAGAGATACAACTCTTGGATATATTTTTATTGATTGAGTCTGACTGTCTTGTTGATTCTCTTGGAATTATATTGGAGTTTGTCCATACAGATTGCCTAAACGAAATATTGGGTGAGGTTGTTAGACCCCCGCTTTTTCAATTGGTATCAGAGCAAGCAAACACGTTTAAGACCTTATAAGTCTGTGTTTGTAGCGATCTGACTCTATGGAAAATAGTGTTATTTCTAACAACGCAACACCAGTTCAGAAACATTCTAACTTGGTTCAAAGCCTTGAGTCTCCTGAGAAATCTCTCACGTCTTCTCTATTGACTGAAATTGATTTCAACTGGGAAAAACACCTAGATGAATAGTTGGATGATCTTTCAGATGAAAGTGATTCAGATGAGGGACAATATGTTGATGAGGAAGTCTCACAATATATCAAGCTTTTCGACCATCTCATAAAGAAAAAGAAGTCAACATCTTGCTTGGATGAATTTCTGACTCCTCTCTGTCTAGAAAACAGGAAATTAAGAAAACTCTTTAAGGGATATGATTATGGTTATAAACTCTTACAATCTTTTCTTAAAGATCATGAAGAAGATGTGCGTTCAATTTTTTTTGAATGTGATAATCTTCGTCGAAATCTATTTGTGTTCAAAGAAAGACTTGCATAAACTGAAGCAAGGTATGACTCTCAACAAAAATGTTTTAATGACAGGGAAATTGGCTTTCTCGCCGGAGAAAAACAATTGGAGACTGATCTAGCTGCTGCTCTTGATAAGGTCAAATCACTGGAAGAGAATCTGAAAAGATCCAATGCTATCTCTACAAAATTATCCACTATGCTGGGAGCATGTAAAGAACAACGTGATAAACGTGGTCTGGGTTATAAAGGAATAGACGCTCCAAGTGCTAGTAAGATCAATTTTGTCTGTGCTAATGACAATTCCCTAAGTGAAAATTTCACTAATAACAAAAGTGAAAAACTACCTTCAGCTGCTAATGTTCCTAATAACAAAGATTGTCAACCTTCAAAAATAGCTCATATGAGAACAGTCAAAAACATTCCCTTCAACTGTTATTATTGCGGAAACAAAGGTCACCTTGAAAGGAGATGTCGTTTTGGACCGCGGAATGAAAAACTTCATAACATTCTTGTATGGATGTCTAAAGAAGTAATCAAACCTGCTTCTCATTATACTGGTGTGAAAGGTCTAGTCTGCAATCAAGAAAAGTGGTATGATGGGCCAATTCTTGATTATAAATATGACACGAAATCTGTTTACAATTGTAAAGGGAATAATGTTATATGGACGACTGACTCCTTAAATTACTCTGTAAAGAGAAAAAGTCATCGAAGGAAGAAGAAAACTTCAAACTCCTTGTCTCTTGCTGAAGAAAGTTCTGAATCTAAAGTGTCTGTTCCCGAATACATTCACATCAATAATCGTGTCTCGGAGCTCAAGACCAGTATCAATAGACTCAAACGCAATATTAAGAAGGCGATAAAAACTGCTGCATCAGGTAATACTTATTCTCCTCTTACTAATTCTATTGAAAAATCTTGTGATTTTTCTGATGTCAGTCAAGAAACAAAAGGGGAAAATGTCAATACCCTTGATGAGCTACATGCTTGTCAAACTACAACTTTACTACTGACTAATGAGTATCCTCTTTGAGACCGTGTGAGGATGATCATAATTCTCGATAAGCCCTTCTTCTTGACAAAGTGGTCTCTGTTGTATCTGTTTTTCTTTTTAGAATAAAATGATCATCTTACTGTTGAGCCTTGCTCCAGTTAATTATTACATATGTAATATATTTGATCGGTAACTCGTGAGAAAATTCTCTTTGTTGCTTACTTTGAAAACCTTCATTTTTCTTCCTAATGACAGTTGATTTGTTGTCTATCAACAATTATCTAATGATCTTTTCTTTTGAGCTAAGATTTTCTGTCAATATGTTTAGAATTTGTTTTTGATTTTTATCAAAACTTGAAAAAACGAGGGTACCCAAATATACCTCAATCTAAAACTTTTCCACCTATAAGTCCTTTCTCCGAAAGTGATTGTCTATGGATTGAGTCGAGACAATACAACTAATCGGTTTACACTTCGTGTGATCGTCTATGGATACGAGATCGAGACAATATGACAACAAGATAACTTGTGTGATTGACTATGGATGCAAGATCGAGACAATACAACAACGAAGTATGTTTACTTGATAATAGGTTGGGACTTAACCAAACACAATAGGATTGCTATCAAGTAAATAGGAATTAACGTTTGTATATTTTACTTCTAATTATAATAAAACAATTATAATTGCGGAAATAGAAAAGTAAAAGACACAACAAGATTTTTTTAACGAGGAAACCGCAAATGCATAAAAAATCCGGGACCTTGTCCAGAATTGAATACTCTCAGGATTAAGCCGCTATAAAAAATCTAAACCAACTTCGAATAGTTGAGACCAAGCAACTAAACCTATAGTTCACCTAGTTCTGTCTGTATCCCTGCGCCTCCAACTTGCAATAAGTCACGCATTTGGAACAATTCCTTTGGTTCGTATTCCAAACAGTAAAGGAACAACAAATCTATTCGGTAAAATCTCTTTTCAATCAAGTGATATGAGTTTGACAAAAGGCTCTTCCGTTTATCCCAATAAACTCCTTTGTCAGGTCCTTAGATTTATCCAATAACAACTACCAAAGTAATTGTCAAGACTTTGCAATCAATACTTCGAATCACAAAGAAACGTATTGATGCCGATCTACTCAACTAATCAATCAAGGTTATCACAAAGATAAACCGATTATAGTTGGATCCCCAGCCGATCAAGTTTTGTGCACACCAAAGATTATGAACCAAAATCATAAATCTTCTCCGTCTTCAAATCTTCTTAGATCTTCAATAAACACCTGCACACAATCAACTTGAATCTCTTGTGATCAATCACACACAGAACGGAGTCTGTTAACAATGGATTATCACAAGACGTCTTTAGATCTACAAACAGTCTAAAGATCCCTATCGAAACTTCGATCTAGTTTGAGTGAATCTTTTATCAGAAGAGAAGATTCTCAAGCATAAACAAACAAGGTGCAGTCAAAGTTCAACAACCGTTAGTCAATCATATCAATCGAAAACTAATAATATACTGCAATTATCTAGTTTCCCACCAACGGTACTCGTAGAGCTTCCCAATCCCAAAGAAGTCTTTACAACGAGCGGTCGTAAGAGATTTCGCCTAATTAGGGTACTTTCCTCTCCGAATAGACGGCTCCACCAGTAACAACACAACTAGGTAGTTTTGCTGGCTCTGAGGATTATTTTGCTTGAAATGCAAACTTCAATATTTATAGACCAAGGAAGTTTGGACACCAAGGAATTTCCAAGACCGAATATTCTCAAAGATATGCAATAAAGTCCAAAATCGGTTTTCATAATTCCTGGAAATGCACTGTCCAAATATTGACCGAAATCTCAGTAGAAAATCTCCAACTAGTAAATGCACATTACCAATTTTTATTTTCTAAAGATATGCATATTAATTGCTGGAAATTAAAAGCATATAAAACTAAAAACCTTAATTAAAAGATTCTCAATTTATTTCGATCCGGGATTCTCCTTTAGCTACTAAGGAATATCTTTGAACAATAAAAAATAAGAGTTACTGCACATGTTCAAAGTATGTCGACATCTTTACTTTGTAAATCCTTTTTCATATTTACAATCTTGGAACCGATTTGCCACAATTCCAAACAAGTTTAGAATTGGTTCATCTGACTTCTAAGAACTATGTGATTGATTATCATATCAAATCACCAATCATGGGTTTTAACGGTTTTACCAAAACAAGTTTCGGTTCTACCTCCATGTGGGTACTAGGATCGGTCACACTAGCTTTCCAAAAATTGGTTGACTAGGTACTAGGATCGGTTATATATGGTATCTAACTTATATTCGGTTGCACAAGTCATAGGATCGGTTACCAATCACTAAGATTTTGTTGCACCTCTTACAAGGATGGATTCCCCTACTTTTGATCGGTTGCACCTCTTACTAGGATCGGTTCCCCAATGTCTAGAGTTGGTCATACCAATTACAGTAAATCGATCATACCATCTCAGGTGATTACTTAAGATCGGTTTCACTAATAAAAGTCATACCAATACAAAAGTCAGGCCTTGTGAATAGTTTTACCAAGATACATAAACAAGTTATGAGCGGTTATAATAAACACATATATTGGTAATCCAAAGATTTGCAATGAATAACAATACCAATAAGACTAGCGATTTCCCTTTCGATTCACAAAACAAGTTTATGAAAGTACTTCCTTTAAACGAATGTAAAAACATTGTTTCCTAGGACGAAATCTTCACCCATACCCATACATAATCAAAATAGCATTCATACGATTATGTTGATGTCTTATATACGAAGTTCAAAAGATAGACGTTATACTTCGTATTGTAATTCCTTAATACTATGTCTAACTAGAGTATAATCATTCACAGCTTTGCAGTTATGTTTTCAATATGCACGACTTGAAAGATACGTTAGGAATGAAACAGTTCAAGTCAAATATTACTAACCTCAAGTCTAAGGATGATGTCGTCGTTGTAGCTCTTTACTTCTTCACATTCTTCAATTCTTCACGTAATACTTGTAAGTTTCATATCCTAGTAACTTTCTAGCTAACCTATACGAAGTTGACTCTAGTAAATAATCAAGCGACTCTTTAAATGAGTTTTGATTCACTAAAATATGACAACCAAACTTGACATACCAACGCTTGGTGGGTTCAACCGAGCTATGCTCTAACAAAACTACTTCTAAATTAGGCTCCATTGTTCTCTGGGTTTTTAACCTGGTTCATAACTATGAGCGTACGTGCACCTGGCCCATTACCGAATGTAAATAATTAACCCTAGGGTTTTCCTATTTTATATATCATGAACTCTTCCTCTGATATATACTCGTTCAGTAACGTCAAATTTATCCTGTGAGATTATGGTGTGCACAATAGATGGATGTAAAAAGGAACACAATGTTGAAGGCGGCAAAGTTATTGAGTTTCACGAAAATCCTTTCTCCATAACCTGCTTTCATGCAGTTGATCATGAAAAAGATCTTCCAGTTCATATTTCGTCTCAATTGGTAGGAAATCTTCTTCGAGATTTTGGTGTTGTTCGTGAACAACTTGAAATTGCAACAAAGAATCTTGAATTTCTGAAAACCGAACTGAAGAAAGCAACTGATGAACTTGTTTATGTTCGATCTCTGGTTGCTGATTATGTCTGAAGACCTTCAGTTTTGTTCTTCTAAGGAGTTATCTAGGAAACTTCTTGTGAGAATTTATTCTTGTGTTTTAAGAAGGATAACTAGGGTTTGGAATAACAATTATTTTGAGTACACATAGCTATTGCCAACGATTTTCATCTTGCAATGTTTTTAGATTTATTTATTTAAATTCTAAAGTTTATTTGGAAGATGATTTTGCAATATTAATCTTTATTGGTTTTATATATTGCAAAAATTATTATGGGATATGTATGTTTGCGTCCGTGAACTATGATTGTCCCATGTATGTCAAAAGTTAAGCCTATTATGTCATTATGCAAATATTGATGGAAGATAGGATGAACTTTTAATTGCAAAGATTAAGTCTATTATATGTCTTTATGCAAATATTGAAGAAAAATAGAATGAATCTTTGAATATTCCGCAGTATTGATCTTTCCCTGATCCACTTCTATGTGAAAGTACTGTGCGGCTCAGTAAGTTTTCTTATGTTGAGTATTTCCGGTTAAATTAATCATGGGTTCTCTTGTGGTTAATTTAATTGAGTTTTCTGGATACAAATTCATGTTTCATGTAATTTGTTAATTTCCAAAGAAATCCTTCTTTTCTTGCAAAAGTAAGGTCGCTTTTGTTGTTCTTTCGGAAATGACATTACATGGGGGAGAGTTCTTAATTGAACTTGTGCTTAATTTCAAAATCTTTGTGGGGAGTGCGGCTGTGGAATATTGTAGGAGTTTTCTTGTATCTTTAGAAACTCCTTGATGAATACACTAAGTTTCGACTATGTGAAATCATCGGAAAAAAGTTGATATGTTCTCTTTTAGTCATGAAGTATCTGTATGAGAATTTCATTATGATCCCACTAGTTTTCGTACATTTGCCAATTTATATTGACAAAATAAAAGGGGGGAGAATTAATGTGTAGTTCACACTACAAATACATATGGTTTACGGATCATTATGTAAGGGGGAGTGGTTTTCATTGTGAGATGAAGTATTGACTAAGGGGGAGTGATACATATCAACATAGTATTGTTGTCAAAGTTGTGATACAATTGGACTTTGATGCTGTGTAATAATACTATGACACTGTATAACAATAATTGGGAGCAACTGTTTTCTCATTGTTATAGCTACAGATATTCAACAACTATGATGCTGAGTTGAACACGTTCAGAATCACTAGAGTACTTGGAAGTGACGAAGATTTCGAGTAATGTTGAAGAACCAAGGAAATCAAGCATTTGGATGAGAAGCTACAAAGTTTATTTATTTTGTAATCCATATGTATTGATAGTTTTGTCACTAAAATTGACAAAGGGGGGAGATTGTTAGAGCACTGCTCGTTCGAACTCGCAAGAGTTTCTATCTCAAGCTTGTTTGTCAAGTTTAGTTGCCAAAACTATAAGTCTTGATGTATAGTCTACTTATAGTTTAGTCTCGGATTAGGATAGAAAGTGTAGTTCAGCATTAGACTTCACGGCATTCATCAATTGAAGACGAAAAACTACTAAGGAGAGCTTGTGGAACTTCATCAACAAAAGGTATGTGGAGACTTGAGCTCATATATCACTAAAAAGTCTATCTACTCTATCTCCTATTTGAGACAAAAGTCGCATAGATATATAGACTTCGATTATACACATTTGATATTTTGAGCTGAGTTTAACTCGCTTACATATTTCTCGAAATATGTGTTGGTAAGCTTTCGCTTTAACCAAGTTCATCTTATATTCTTGACGAAAGTCAAAAGATGATCATGTAACATCTTTTGACACGACTCTTTTGTCGGGGTATCGAGGAAGTCATAAACTTATCTCTCAAACGGGAGGTAGTTAGATGTAAGCACGATGTGACACGGCTCTTTTATCGTTGGGTGTCCCTTGTCCATACCATGTTCTTCGCATAGGGGAAAGCTACTATAGTCTTGGAGGATGTAGTCGCTCTTACAGGGATGCCTATTCATGGTACTCACTTTTACGATGAGGTAACTATTTTTGAAGCTTTAAATGACGAGGACAAAGAGTTATGGGCTTATCTATTAGACTGCAAGGACGATACATGCAATGAGCAAGTAATGAAGGATCAGTTGTCGGCGAAGCGAGGAAAAAAGGAAAAGTATGCAAGTGCTAGTCGGCAGAGAAAATTGTCGTCCGCTGTCAAAGGTAAATCCAAGGAAACTAGGGATGAAGAACCTCCTTCACGGCGCCTGGTAGGTGAGCTTTTACTCGATAGTTCGATCCGCACTCATGAAGCACTTCACGGCTCGGCAATTCCTACCGGGCGTACTAGTCATGAGTTCGTTGTTAAACGTAATCGACACGCCTCCTTTCCTCTTTGGATCAAATATTGGGCACCGCAGTTGGTTGACAACAAATCTATGCCTCCTCTTAGGAAGGAGAGGAACCCTCGCGCCGAATTGGCGGCCTTCATCTTGTTCTGGATTTGTCATGATGTATTTGAGTACAGTCCCCAAGACACTATTAAGAGCGAGCTCATGCCGATGGTCGTGTTGTTGTCTCATGGCGTTTAATTTTCTCTTGCTCCAATGTTTTTGGGCGGCTTATACCGTCAGTTGGATCTACTCTGCCATGACGTTCATAGGGTTAATGCGGTCCATAAGGTCGAAACTTTTATTCTTGCTTCTTTCATGCAGGCATGGTCTTGGGAGCATCTTCTTGAGTACGCTCCCGATCCTCATGTTTTAGCAGTCCATCGTGAAGAGGAAGTTCAGCAAGATGATGGTACTGTTAGTACAACTGTTGCTACCTATGGTTAATTACCCGAGGATGGCTCTTTGGCATGGTAAAGGGAAATTGACTAAGGGTGATATATCAAAATTTATGGATATAGCCAAGAACTTCAAACCTTTCCTTTACCATGATGGTCGTTAGGTCCAGGGCATTACGATTTCATATCGCCGCTGGGAGGTTCAGATTTGGATTCATCGCAAGTTTTATCAGAGTCGAATTTTGATTCAGCGATGACAGTGCTACCCGGTTATCTTCCAGGTTTTCATGCTGGTAAGTTCATGGCGATGTCCTATAATCCTGACCGTATGTCTCAGCAAGTGGGGTTTGATCAAGGGGTTCCTTCTAGCTTCCAACCCTGGAGTGGTTCCGACATCGCAGAGATTGTTGCTAGCTTTGATCGCCTTATATTTAAAGGTCTGATTCGCCTGAGTGATCGCGGGCTTAGCTTTTCTTTTCAGCAGCCCATTCCTGAGTGCCCTTTGGAAGTTACCGAGCCGACTCATGAATACCATCATCTCATTCGTCGCCGAGCCTTAAATTTTGTTTTACCTGATCCGAATCCTCCTCTCGATTTGTCTTACGAGGATCTCAAGGTATTACACGCGCCTGGTCGGGTCAAGCTTGATGATGCAGTAGCTGAGGAAAATGGTCTCAAGTCAGGTACTAAGGGTCGCCCTTTGGAGCCGTTGGTAATGTCCTGGGATCGTCCCGCGGAACATGAACCCACCAGGAAGAAGAAAGGGGAAAAACCTCCTTTTTCCAGTAAGAAACCTCCTATGCTTCATATCCCCCAACCCGTTGCTAGTTTTCCAATGGCGCAGGTGTGCCCTCTGCTTATCTTTGCTACATGCTTTTCCTTTTTCCTTTTTTTTTTCTTCTTAAGATGATAGGTATTGCGTTCTCGGGAAGCTCCTCTATCCAATCCCGTGGGGTGGAAGCCGCCTTCTTATTTGATGGAGGAGTATATCAACATGCCTAAGCGCGACTGGTCTCAAAAGAGTCTTGCTAAGAAGGCTAAACGGGAAGCGTCTAAATTATCCGTTTCCCTCCATTGTTCTTCTGTTGATCCTTCGCCTATGTTTGCTGTACAGGCTCAGCGGTGTTGTTCTTCATAATCTCAGCGGGGGGCGTGCGGTAGACCAACCCCTTCATTCATGGATCTTTTGCAAAGTCTTGGAGTCAAGTTATCGAAGGGATCCAGATGGGTGTCTTCGCGCCTTCATGTATCATCAGTCAACCCTTTACGGGCGGAGACCGTTCATGTTAGGGTCCAGGCCTTGGAATCCCCTAGTGATGTATTACATTCGCTAAGCCCTTATCGGTAAAATTGGTCGGTTTTAGGTGGGTCTTCTTCCCACGTGGAGCCTCAGCCAAATTCTCCTAAAGGTAACTGCTCACTCTCCGTTTAACACGTGTTTCTCTTATTTAATTCGTGGAATTTTTTGTTTCTAGCTCTATTTATATATCCGGGGGTTTCTTCATAATGTTATATATTCTTATGTATTGCAGGTTCTATGAGTGACTCCGCGTATTCTTCTGTCTCCTCATCTTCTCGTTCGAAGTCTTGTGATCGTCCTCTTGATCATCCTATTCCCGACGTTGGTCCCTTTCTTTTTCATTTTTTTTTGTTCTATGCTCTTATTTATTGTTTATTATTATTGTTACACACATGTTTTTTTTTTTAATAGGAAATGGGCAATAAGCGTAAGTAAAATGTGAAGCACGAGGGTTCCAGCGTCGATGGTGGGTGACGTGTTAACCCTAATGTAGATGGGTATGTCAAACACGCTAGATGGTGGTGGTGCTGCATTAGTTGAACATTCAGAGAAGCATTCCAATACCTCTGACCCACTGTCGGTTCCTGAGGACGTTAAATTTCTCTTTTCGATGGTGGTAGATGCTGCAGAGGATGGTGTTGATTCTTTTTCTTACAAGTGAGTTCATGGTTTTTGGGTGTCGTCTGCCTTGGATTCTACTTATAGAGACATTGTGGAGCGAGGTGGTGGTCATATGGTAAAGGAGGGTCTCCTTGACATGAGGACTTTGTGCTATATGAATAAAAATCTCCTCGAGGTAGCTGATCAACTTATGCGGGTGAAGGATGAACCTATTGATGCGGCTGTGTTGCAAGGTTGGGAAACTACTATTCGACCAGCAGTTGGCCTCGGCTTTCGGGTGGGGTTGTTGGATGAACTACTGTCGAAAGTGAAGAATCGCAATGATCCACGCCCGCACCTCTCAGGTCAGTTCGCCCAGTTGGAGAAAGAGTTGGCTCAGCTTTCTAAGGCGACTTCCGAGAAGAAGTTGGCGTTGAATCAACTTATTGCTAGAGTGGCAGTGGCGACTAGTGCAGCCAAACAGGAAGAGATTGCGGAGGAAGGGGTTCGCACAGATCTTATTTTTGATAGGAAAAGGCAAGAGTGGTCCGCGTTTCAGTATGCTTGATGTGATCTATTTACGTTCCTTGTTCCTCTTTCTTTGTTGTTTGTTGTGCGCGTGTGTTTGTTTTTTCTCTTTTGAACAATTATTTCATGTTTGGTGGTGTTCTTTTGAGGATATTTGTAGGTACTTTATTTATTTGAATGTTGTTATAATGTTACATTATATCCGCTTTTCCTGGAGTTGTATTCCGCGTCTCCCTCCCTTTTTTTTCCAGGTGTTCGTTTTGCCGGTGCTAGCCTCGTATCAGCAGTTTAGTTTTAATAAGCAAATTTTACTTGTCTATAAGTTCTTACTCGGTTAACTTGTACACTTTTAGAGCACTGGTCGGTCGAACTCGCAAGAGTTTCTATCTCAAGCTTGTTTGTCAAGTTTAGTTGCCAAAACTATAAGTTTTGATTTATAGTCTACTTATAGCTAAGTCTCGGATTAGGATAGAAAGTGTAGTTGAGCATTAGACTTCACGGCGTTCATCAATTGAAGACGAAGAACTACTAAGGGGAGCTTGTGGAACTTCATCAACAAAAGGTATATGGAGACTTGAACTCATCTATCACTCAAAAGTATACCTACTCTATCTCATATTTGAGACAAAAGTTGTATAGCTATATAGACTTCGATTATAAATATTTGAGATTTCGAGCTGAGTTTAACTCGCTTACATATTTCTCGAAATATGTGTTGGTAAGTTTTCGCTTTAACCAAGTTCATCTTATATGCTTGACGAAAGTCAAAAGATGATCATGTGAAAATCTCCTGGTAACATCTTACATGAATTGTGTGAGACAGTCATTTGAATTAGACTGGGAATGTTTCGTATTGATCTATCGATCACTTGAAAATTGTTTTGAAGCTAATAGTTTGTGTGAGATAGCTATTGTCGTCTTCTGAGAATGTTTCAATGATTGAACTGGGAGTTTAAAACAATTAACCATGATTGGATATAGCACATGCTACGTACTTGTATGCTAACTGTTGCAAGTTATTCCAAGTCCGGGAACCATAGTATGCATACCCGTTTGCGTACTGGTTGGTTAGTTGAAAGTCCGAGAACTTAGTATGCATACCTGTATGCGTACTGGTGTTGACACCCCAATTTCGCACCTTCCACAGAAAAATATCAGTCTTATACTTTGAAGCTGGATACAAGAGAAATTCTTTATGGAACCATTTAGGATTTCTATATCCTTTAAATCAAGCCCACAAACATTACCCAATCACCCATTTCACTACTTAATTTCCATATCCCAAATCAAGCCCACTAAATACTACCCAATTATCCATTTCACTACCCAACTACCCATTTCACTACCCAATTATCCATTTCATTACCCATGAACCCATTTCCATAACCCATGTGAAGAATTAAAGAAGAAAATTTTTAAAGAGAAAAAAATAAAAAATAAAAAGGAAATTTTCATCACCACCGACACCTTTTATCCTTCCCACCAACAAAAGCATTTTCTCAATCTCTCACACTCCCCATTCAACCCCATTACCCAAAAAAGCAAAAATTATCCTTCTCAAATCCCACTAAAAACCACTCTTTTTACAAAAAAATAAACCTTTCTCATCCCACCATCCATCAAACAATTTTAAACACATCACATGCACCCCTTGTACTCATTTCTCTCTTCCTCCCACCCGTACACATATCAAAAAACCACTTTACACCCAAAAAAGAAAAAGAAAAACAAAGAGAAAAGTAAATCAATCCCAATATCCTTTGTCCCCCAATATTCCCCTTCATCATTTTCTCCATACCTCTTTTACACCCACTCCATACCTTTCTACAACTATATAAGGCATGTCTTACTTCATTTGGAAACCAAGGAATTACACCAAAAAAAACCAACCAATTAAAAACCAATCACACCAATCCCCAACCAAGAGAAACTTATTCTCCCCATGCAAAGAAAATCATCTTCTTCATGCAAAAAATCATGATTCCCACACCCACATCACTCAACCAAGAAGAATTATTAACTTCAAAAATAGAAAATACTTATTCTCACGTGTTCCAAGTCATCTTGTATTTTGTCATTTAATCAAAGAACAATTTCAATTTCCTCCTAAATATTAGCAATTATTGTCATGTTGTATTTTTAGTTTATTTTGAGAAAAACCAAAAAAAGAAAAAGAATAATTAATCAAGTATTATCTTTAAGTTTTTAAAAGATTGGCATTAAATTGCTGGTACTTTAACTACTTTCAGCATACTTAACAAAAAAGAAGAAGAAGAGTATAAGAATCTCTCTGAAGCAAATACCCCATCTAAGGTATATTGGTCAAACTAATTCTCATGGGTAAATCAAAATTATGGGTATAGAGTGGATTCCCTCTCTCACATTCTGATTGCCCATGTCAATTCCTGCAGAATTTATTTTTAATGGTATATTTTGTAGTATAATCTAATTAATCCATATTGTGGGAAGATCTAAATATGAGCATAGAGCAGTTTCCCCTTTCATATTATGACCACGCACGCGAATAATATGAAAATAATCTATTAAATTACCGGTTAAGTTGCAGGTTATTGGTTATTACCTCAAAAATTTAATAAGCCTTCAATCGGTATTCCGTGACAGTTTCCAAATTTATATCACCATCCAAGGATATCTAGAATAAATATGAACTCCTTCGATAAATTACAACTTTAGATCTGGCCTATTAATATTCTCAACATGCTAGGAATTTATCTAGGTCCCAGGTACCTTTGAATAATTATGAGTTGTTCTGCTGGCTATATATATTAGTCCAAGAGTCACAAGTGTGTATAGAACATTTGTAAAGAAAAGTTGTAAATATTATTCCCATGTAATCATGAAGTATAGGCCAATCATATGATTGGGCGACTGATGGGTGCCTAACACCTTCCCATCTCGTACTAGAATCTCTTTACCCTGAATTCTCTGATAGCAGACCATGAACATGTAAGTCATAACTAGAATTTGTTTTCCCGAAAGAATTCAAACTAGTTAAAAAAAGGGTCCTGACTCTCCTTAGTCAGGTGGCGACTTCAACCTCTTCTTCTCTTTGTAGAGTTAGCTCTCTTATTAACGAACTAGTAAAAAGTTGCCTCTGTCCGACTTGTGCGACAAATATCCACGAACGGATGAGCACATAGACTTCACCCCCATAATAATTAGGGATCGGAAAATCCCGGCTCTCGACCCGTGGCATAGTCCTCGATTTCTACAGTAGTGACTTCACTGAGGAATCTAAGAGATTCGGCTTGAAAAATGATTAATGGGAAATTTTATAATCTATTCTTTATTGTGTACTAATGTTCACTTATCCAAGATTTTGTGATTCAAGGTACTATTTAAGCGTAAGAAACCATAACGCGAAAGGGAACTTACGCTCGTAGATGGCAGCGGAACAAAGGGGAAAGGCTAACCAAAATGCCTGACTCACAATCTGCTCAAGATAATTCCGAAATATTAAGTGTTTCAAGAATAGAACAAATCATCGAAGAACAACTGGTGAAGTTCTTCAAGAAGATGGGATATGAAAACCAAGAAAGGGAGAATAATGTGGAGGGCTCTAATTCTCACCAACAGCCAGGTGGTCAAGGATCCGGTGATGGTCCACATGACGAGAACAATAAAGATGGAGGACCTAAAAATCCTCGTAATCATGATGAGAACGAACAACAATATGAAAAGACACCAAGCAAAGAACAATTGGAATTCGTATATTTCAAGGATCACGTAATAAACAGGTTGTCAGTTATTGAAGACAACACCGGCATCGAGAGCAAAGTGTGGTACACTCCGCCAAAAGGAAACTGCCCGAAGGTTTTGAATTCCCTAAGATGGCGAATTATGATGGTCGCGGTCCTCCAGCGTATCATATCAAGACATACCTCAATTATCTAAAGCCCCAAAGGTTAAGTGATGATTGGCTACTAAATCTGTTTCACCAGAGCCTGACTGGACTAGCTCTTGATTGGTATCAACATGTGGAAAAATACAAAATTTCCACATGGAAAAACATGATTGATTTGTTTGTTGAACATTTCACCAAGAATACGGATCATACTATAGCCTTACGCCAGCTTGAGTCCCACCGTCAAGGGGAACATGAAGGGTTCATCGACTGGATGAGTCAATGGGATAAGAAAGTGTTCGAGATGTTCGAACGACTCTCCGAAGAAGCAATACTGAAAATGCTAATGAAAAATCTTTCAATGTCTTACAGGGTATTCCTCAGCATGTCCGCACCCGAAAATCTTTCCGATTTCCGAAAAAAATGAGCTAGCATTGAGGATACAATGAGGGACGACGCATACTACGGATTGGGGCAAAACTCAGCAAAGAAGAAGGAAGTCAACTGTGTTAATCCAAACCTTTCCAGACCTACTTACATTAAGGCTGCAGGGAAAGCACCAATGACTGATACGTTTCGTCAAGACAAAGGTCAGCGTGAACAATATGTCGAGAAAAGGTGGAGCAGAAATTGGGTATTCTCTGAACTAGATGGAGAAATCAGTGAGTTCCTTCCCATGTTAGTTAAACAGAAATTGATTCAACTTCGGGATCCTAAACACACACCTAACCCAAAACCTCGGGGTTACGACAAATAAAAGATGTGCAATTAATTACCACCAGAGCGCGGGGCATGATACCAATTCATGTTTTGTCCTGAAACATCTTATCCGAAATTTACTGGATGATGGTAAGATAGTCATCGAGGGAGCGTCAAAGCAACCTAATATCCATCAAAATCCGCTCCCAGCACATCAGGGAAATCAAGGGATCAACTTTATTGAAGCCGACGGCGCTGAAGCACGTCAACCATCCCTAATAACGGACCGTATGACAAAGGGGCAGGTCCAAACAAATGAAGATGGTAGAATCATTGCTGAGAACAATAAGGAATCAGCAAAAAGCATACCAGACGCCAATATCCGCACAGTAAATAGAAAACCATTATTCACCATTGCAGGGAGCGGAAGAGTCGTATACTCGGAACAACTGTCGGAAAAATGCGAGGAGGTGCAACACCAAACCAGGGGAGGAAGGCAATTCAATCCTCCCAATTTGCGGGACGAAAACCAAGGTGTCCTGGCTAGGGGCAACCCAATTCGTATCGGGCCGAGCAATCAATAAGAGACGTTAAAAGAGGATAACTTGCTCATTGAGAAGTTGCGAAGAACAAATGCGGATATCTCTATTTGGGGATTATTAGAGGCATCGACCATTCGTCGCCAGGCTCTACAAGAGGCACTAAGCTTGATGCATGTTCCCACAGGAATCACTCCCAGCGAACTAGTGCACCTAATCGACCAAGCTGCAAGACCAGGTGCAATTACTTTCACAGATGACGATAATACCGTTGGAGGGAAGAAACCACAACAAAAGGCTTTACATTACCGTCGGTTGGGAAAATATGATCATAACTTCTGTCTTCATGGACAACGGTGCTGGTGTTAACATATGCACATTAAAGGCGGCTAAAAAGATGGGGATCGACATGAGTCGTATTACTAAAGTTGACGAATCAGCCTTGATGGTTAGGGCATTTAACAATGGTAAGCAGGTGGGAATTGGTGATCTCGCCATCGAAATATGGGTTGGCCCACTAAAAACCTATGCTACCTTCCTTGTAATGGACATTGTCGCAAGTTTCAACCTCCTACTGGGACATCCATGGATGCACAGCAACGAAATTGGCGCGTCTTCCCTTCACCAAAAAGTGAGATTCTGGATGGGAAAAAAACTAATCACTGTACACGCAGATGATGGAGAGGATGAAATAAGGTCCCACCAGGTCTCTATGAACATGGTCCCGGAAATACATAACTACACTGCCGAAATCTGGCATGTGAGTGAAGCTGAAGCATCAAGCCGCCGCGCATGTACGGGTCAATTTAAATACCGGAACCGAAATATTCCAAAAATGCTCCAAAAAAGCAAGTTCTTCCCTGGGATGGGATTCGGGCTCTGACAACAAGGGCCTACACAACCAATATCTATACCAGGTAAAAAGGCATTCGATACGACAGGCTTGGGGTACAGCTCGACCCATGAAAACTCCACAACCTTTAGAAAGAAGCAAGAAGATCATGGGATCGATTGGAGCCGTCAGCCGTCCTTCCAAAAGTGGTTCATCCGTAAGGGAGAACAAAGATTCCAACACCAAGCACACCATTGATGATTGCACCCGTAGTAACAAAACAAAGTTATGGCAAAGGAAAAGAAGCCAAAGAGCCTTTATATGAAGGGGTAAGTCAGCTTTTTTCTCCATCTCTTATTAACAGCGTAGGTGAATCCAGCCGACATAAAGGGGAGAACGGACGAGAACTGGAAGTTCCTGAACCAAAAGAGAGCATGACAATCTCAACCCAGGAAAATGAAGGAACAATCCAGGAATGTATGGTTATTACATGCTTAGGGTTGCGATTTCCTAAAAGGAATTTTTTTCCTATTTACAACAGCAGAGGCTCTCCAATTAAGCACCTCAAATCATTCCTGTGGTACATGAAACCATTAGAAATGTGCGAAGAGCAGCTCAAACAGTATTTTGGCCAAAGCTTAACTGGTAGTGCATTGGTATGGTATTCAACCAATAACCGAGTCCGATATGCAACATGGCCGACAACGATCAATGCCTTCATCTACTATTTTACGGGAATTCGCCCAGAAGCGATCAATCAAAACTTGGAACAGTACCTTGAAGAGCAAAGAGAGAGATTCTGGAGGAACAACGCCATAAGAATGCAGAAGTCATCTCATAGAAGCATCTGCATGATAATCCCCGATGGAGCTGCAAAGGACGTCAGAACCTCTTCTGACGCAAAAAAAAAAAAAAAAACAAGGAAGAATGGATGATGAGGGTCCACAACTGACGCAGGATGAACCACAACAATTCTCGTGGACCCCGGAGGATGGTATTTGTATGTTTAATGCACCTTTAATTTTAAAGAAAAAATCATAAAAATTTTAAAAGAAAAAAAATGTAGAAAGTGTGATTTCAAAAATAAAAGAGTGTGAAAACCAATATGACGTCTTAGATTAGGAAGATGACATTGCAGGAAACCTTGAGTACGAGGATGAAGAAATGATAACTTGTCTAGAAGACGTTCCGGAAGAGATCCAAAACAGCGTCGAAAAACATGAAAAAGAACCAGAATTCATTGAAGAAGAAAAAGTCAACTTGAGAACGGAAGAACAACCACGAAATGTGAAGGTTGGGACAACATTATCCGTTGAAGAAAGGACAGAGTTGATCAAGCTAATCACTGAGTTCGAAGACGTCTTTGCCTAGTTTTACGAAGACATGCTCAGTTTGGATACTGACTTGGTGGTTCATTGATAGACGCATTATTGTGTCTAATATGTCTCAATTGTATATATTGTTAGTGTTCGATTTTGTATTTATTTTGTTATTTTATGTCGTTGTAGGTATTTTTAGAGAAATAAGCTCTTGCGGCGAAATTGGCTCGAAAAGTGGTGTTTTACACCCCAGGATAGAGTACTAAAGGCACCCCAGAAATGCACCGGAAGCACCCCCAAAATGTGTCGGAGGAAACCCGGAAAAATTACTGTCTACGCCCAAAAATTACTATTTGCACCCCATAAGACAAGTGCTAAAGGGACACCCGTGCAGGTTAGGGGAGGACATGTTCTTCTCAAATTCAAAAGAAGATTTTTGGCGGGAAAATAAACTTATTTCTCTGTCAAATTTTCGATCGATTTTTGGACGTGATTTAGTGAGATTAAATCCCTGAAACTTAATGGGTACACGTGATATGACCATAGAAAGCTGTTATGGGTGTCTGTTTGGATTATAATTGGTTGTAATCATCGCATGGAGCAAAACAGAGTTACACACATTTTCACGGGATAACATGAATTACAGTGAGTTCGATGCCTGTAATGCACGAGTTTGGAGTGTGTTGGACCGTAATGGATACAAATAAGGAGATTGGACTTCTAAAAACGCGTGGAGGAGCTAAACAGAGAATGAAAATCTTGATTATTCCCGTACCATGAATAAAAGATATTGTGAATATTTCGGAATTAATGGAGGAGATTCAACGCCTGTTTTTGGTATAAATAGAGTCCCTGGGAGACTTAGAGAGGGGGTGGAGAGTTTGGGGAGCTGAGGAGAGCCATAGAAGAAGAAATCAAAAGTTGCAGAACTCAGTTTCTGCTGCTGCTGATGATGATGAACGCGAAGAACATTGGACGCATGAAGAACGTCGTTTTTCAACAGTGACAACGACAACTGTTTGTGGGTCGTATTGCGACAGTGTCAACAACACTTCATTTTTATCGTTCTCTGTAACAGCTCGGTTTGTAACGAACAAAAGTGTTACAAACCCGGTTTTTATCAATTTTTCTCCTATTTCATCATTTGTGAACCATTTTTGAGCATTAATAAAGATGAATTTTGAGCATGTTTCCATGATAATGATGAGCTAATTCTCGCGTAATCAAGGCACGGAGGAAGCTATTTATGCATGAATAATTGGTAACTATTCTACTTTTCTCTAATTTGTATTTTATAATTCACTCAATCACTACTTTGTAGAATTTTAATTGCTTGCATAATTTTTCCTAATTAGTTGTGATTCAATTAGATAGGTTATGCTTTGGTTAGATAATCTATGCTTAAGGGATACAATTAATGTTTGAGAATATGCTTGATAATTTGTGAATTAAGAAAAAGATATTTTAAAAATAATTAGAGTTTTGGAATTCTTATCATCGTTTATTCATGTGTAATAGTGGAATCTAGTGTCTTGGTTATTTTCACTCTAAAAGTTAAATCCTTAGTCCCAGTACCTCTTGCACCAATTGTAATATTTTTGTATATAATTTTTATTAATTTTAAAAACTCGAATCTTCACAAGTCTGAACGAACCCATTCTTACCACTATCAAAATTACATCATTCATCGTTTGCCAACTTATCCAGATGTAAAGCCGGTCAAACAAAAGCTCAGGAGACTAAGGTCAGAATGGACCTTAAAAGTCAAAGAAGAAGTAGAGAAGCAACTCAATGAAGGTTTTCTTAGAGCGGTCACCTATACTGAATTGCTGGCTAACATTGTACCTGTTCTAAAGAAATACGGAAAGGTAAGGATGTGCATTGATTACCACAACTTCAACAAAGCAAGCCCCAAAAGATGATTTCCCGTTGCCACATATTGATATCTTGGTCGACAACGTCGCTGGGCAAGGAAGCCTTTCGTTCATGGATGGTTTCTCCGAATATAATCAAATCAGAATGACAGAAGAAGATATGAACAAAACATCCTTCATCACTCCATGGGGGATATTTTGTTACGTAGTTATGCCTTTCGGATTGAAGAATGCTGGAGCCACGTACCAACGAGCCATGACAACCATTTTCCACGATATGATGCACAAGGAGCTAGAGATTTATGTCGATGACATGGTGGCAAAATCTGCACATAGCAAGGACCATGTAAGTGTTCTAAGAAAGGTGTTTCAACGTCTTCGAAAATTTCAACTTAAGCTCAATCCCAACAAGTGTTTGTTTGGCGCAAAGTCCGGGAAAGTGCTAGGTTTTGTCGTTAGCAACAGAGGAATTGAATGTGACCCATCAAAGGATAAAGCTATCATCGAAATGTCTCCACCAAGGACAAAAAATGAAATCAGGGAATTTTGGGTCGATTGCAATACATAAGTCGGTTTATAAATCAACTCACTCCAATATGCGAGCCAATATTCAAATTACTAAGGAAGAATGTGCCTACTGTGTGGAATCATGAATGTCAAGAAGAATTTGAAAAGATCCAGAAATATTTGACTAATCCACCAGTACTTGTTTCCCCTACCCCCGGTATTCCTTTGATTCTATACATCTCGGTCAATGGGAGCAATGTTGGGGCAATACCATGAAGTCAGCGGCAAGGAGAGGGCCATATACTACATCAGCAAAACTCTTTCAGTATACGAGTAAAAGTATACCATGTTAGAAAAGACATGCTTGTCACTTTTCTGGGCAACCCAACGTCTTCGACATTATATGTTGTCTCATAGGGTTCAACTGCTATCAAGGATGGATCCTATCAAATACTTGTTCGAGAAGCCTGTATTATCCGGAAGAATGTCAAAATGGCAGTTGTTGCTCTCTGAGTTTGATATCACATACATCACGCAGAAATATGTCAAAGGAAGGGCAATTGCTGATCACCTAGCATCACATCATCTTCTAGACAATACGAACTAAAGCTCGAGTTCATAGATGAATGGGTAATGTACGCCAATGTAGCCAAAGATAAGCCATGAAAGATGTATTTCAATGGCGCCCGCAACAAATAAGGAAGGGGTGTAGGGGCACTGCTAGAGTCACCAGAAGGTATCCATACATCTATTGTTATCAAGCTATGTTTTCCATGCTCTAATAATGTTGCACAATATGAAGCCTGCATAGCTGGACTGAAAGCTGCTATTGAAATCAACGTCAAAAGTATCATAGTGTACGAAGATTCACTGCTGATTATCAAGCAAATCTAGAAGGAATGGAAAGTTAACAAGCAGTTATTCCAATATCATACATACCTTGAAGAGCTCACCAAACAATTCAATCACATTTAGTTCCACCACATCTATAGAAATAAAAATTATGGTGCTAATGCTCTTTCTGTTTTAGATTCTTAGCTTACAGTCCCCGAAGGAATGATGGTGAAGCCCATCAAAATAAGACAAAGAGATGAACCTGCCTTCTGTTATACCATTCAAGTCGCCGCTGAACAATTAGACGACGCTCCTTGGTTTGTTGATAGTCAGAGGTACCTCGAAGATCAGCCCTACCCGAAAAATTCAACAAACCAATAAAGGAGATACATCCGAAGAGTGGCATGTCAATACACCATCTTTGCAAATGTTCTTTATAAAGTGTCGAGAGACGGAACCTTGTTATGATGTGTGAACGAACACGAAGCAAGAAAGATCCTGGAGAGAGTACACAATGGTGAGTGTGGTCCTCACATGAATGCACTCATGATGTGTAAGAAGATAGCTCGCCTGGGATACTACTGGATGACAATGATGTCAGATTGCTGCAACTTTGTCATGAGGTGTCACCTATGTCAGATACATGGGAACCTTATGCATGTACCTCCTTATCAACTTCATACTCTATCATATCCATGGCCATTTTCCACCTGGGAAATTGATCTCATTGGTAAAATCAATCCATCTTCCAACGGCCACAAGTATATCTTTGTCGTAATTGACTACTTCACCAAGTGGGTTGAAGCCATTTCGACCAGAAGCTTCAAAGGAAAGCCGACAGTCGATTTCATACGAAACCACATCATTTGCAGATATGGGGTTCCACATGAAATAATATCAGATAATGGGTAAAACTTTATCGGTGAAGAAACCAAAGAACTGCTTGAAAAATACAAGATTAAGCACCATCTTGCCTCACCATATCGGCCTCAAACCAATGGAGAAGTAGAAGCATCCAACAAGACGCTTGTCAAAATCTTGAAGAAAATGACAGAGACATACACAGATTGGAGTGATAAATTACCATATGCTTTGCGGGAATACAAAACCTCAATTCGCACCGCAACCGGGGCTACACCTTTCTCGCTCACATACGGTATGGAGTCAATGAATCCTATAGAGGTGGAAATTCCAACCCTAAGGGTTCTAAAGGAGTGTCAATTACCTGAAGATGAATGTGTAAGAGTAAGAGTTGGGCAATTAAATCTTATTGATAAAAAGAGGCTAGCAGCAGCTTGCCATTCTCAGGCATACCAGAACAGAATTGCACGCAATTTCAACAAACATGTGCGACCACGCAACTTCAACGAAGGAGATCTTGTGCTCAAGGAAATTCGGCCAGTCAAGTATACCGACCCAAGGGGCAAGTTCAAACCAAAATGGAAAGGCCCGTTCATTGTTAAAAATATTTTTCAAAGAATGGCAGTACAATTGATGGACCTCGATGGAGAAGAATATCCAAGGCCCACGAATGTAGATCAACTCAAAAAGTATTATGCCTAATCAAAGGCAACGTTCCAGCATACTGAGGCCCGACATCTTCTCAAAAGATCAACTGCTTTGTCGGCACTCACCATCTCTATTTTCTACCTCATCAACTTGTTTTACAAAAGGTGTGTCATTAAAAAAAAAAAAAAAGTGTTTCTAATTATTTTCAGGATTTTTTTAAAAAAAAAAAAACTTTCTTGTAAAAAAAATGTGCCGATGAGGAAAACCTTAGGATATTACTGTGCCATGCACATACCAAATAGGTAACTGGGGAAAATATTTTCGAGTTATCATCTTGAGTAATAAAGTTGTGCCTAATTAATCTCATAGTTTTTGCTTAATGATACTGGTGAAAAACGGATAATCTGAGTTATGACCTCTTCACCGGAGTCAGTGATCTACAAAGGCAGTGCAAGTTAAATCAAGGACAAGAGAACCACCAGAAGAAAACATTTCATTCACAAATGAAAGACTTACAAGATCTTCGTCTACAACAATGAAAGTCATGAACAATTACTCATCTGAAGGATACATGATCAGATCAAAAAAAATAAAATAAAAAATGATCCGACGATAAACCAAAGAGGAAGAAGTGAAGACCTAATAAATAAAAGAGATGATTTTATCCGAATGTGGACTGAGACTCAACTTCTTTACCATTTCCCATTGATCGAAACTAGTGTGTGATGATGGTAAAAGTGCCCATGTGACACACTTGATTCAGATGTCTTCATCCCAGGCAGATCATCTATACTTGTCAGAATACATCTAAATCCAAATCTGGCTTCAACTTTGAAATCCGGATTTATCATTGTATGTATTTTGAAGCTGCATATGGAACGATCTTGCATCTTTCCCTAAATCATCAGATCTTCATCTTCGAGCCGAACATTAATCTGGATCTCAAGATGTACTCACATCGAATGTAGAAAAAATAAGATTTGTGCAGATCTGTGTTAATATTCCACCGAAGACATCTTTTCTCAGTTAATCCAACTTCAACGAATATGTTCTTCATCTTCTCAAGCTCTATCTTGCACATTCCACCAGTAAATGATTACGACGGCAATAAACCAAACAAGTAGAAATTAGAAGAACATGAAGACAGTAATAAAGAGAAGAAATCAAAACCCAGATCCGGTACACAATAAGGATATTATGAAAGCTGAAAGAAGAGGAGGCGGATGTGCAGAGAAAAGAAGAAGAAGAAGCTGATGGTCGAAGAGGAGAAGACGAAGTATATAAGGCAGAGAGTTAGGGTTCCATCAGACCACCTATTCGGGCATTACCCGAAATGAAACCCGATCCGTTGCGGTCACCCATCCGACCCACTAGCTCCTTTTCCCTATTTAAAAAAAAACAAAAATAAAAAAATCAAAAAAAAAAAAGATAAAAAATTCAAAAATAATAATAAAAAATGATCTGGTCAACCTCATGAAGCAGCCGAAGTGTGGACAATTCTTCAGAAAGAGCTTCAATGCGTGCTTGCTGCTCTAAAGATTCCCTACTGATAGCGTCATTCCTCAACATGATCCTATACATCTCATTTACTACCGAATTAAGCTGGCGATCTCGGCTATCAACCAGGCTGAGCGAGTATTCTTGAAAAACTTTTGAAACCTATTAAAAGGTACATGTTAAAACAAGATATTCTTGTAAATGATCAAAACAGAGTAATCATAATGAAGATACCTCTGGAATGTCGATCGGAAGAGGTAAACCAACAACACCCTCCCAGTCAAAAGGGTCGCCTTCAATACAAACCACGTTAGAAGTACCCAAGATAGGTATTTGAAGATCCCAAGAAGGAATCAGATGACCCACGCTGAGTAAGGAAGCCTGTTGAGTAGGAAGATTACTTGAAGATCCCATCAATAGCGGACGAGGGGAAGAACCAAGATCTCCCACAATAAGATCCTCATGCTGAGTACGGATGACTAGAGATGGACCCAAAGAAACAGACTTCCAATACGTGTCAAAATCCAAGTCATGGTCGACCGAGTCTTCATATAAGCGTTGCGGTTTTCGAGACATAGCGGTCATATCGCTAAAAGATGCATAAATTAAACATGTATCTTGAGGAGGGGGAAAGCGAGGTGTCGCATTCAGTTGACCGATTTGCTTCCCAAATCTATCACCAAGATATCAGGCACAGTAATCCGGGCCTCGTAACAAGTAACGAAGCATGCTAAGCACCATAGCTCGAATGGCTCCGTTATCACGATTGGTCAAATGATTCTTCCAAGGATCCCAGCAAATCTACAACAAAAGTGAAGTGAAAAAAAAAAAAAAAAAAACTTACTGATTCAATGGTAGCCTCTTTTAAACAGAGATGTGCATGTGTAATCGAATGATTTCTAAAGGCACCTCTCCACCTAGCCATTCGGGGAAACAACGGGCTATTAGAGAAGCTGCAATCAAATGGTGGACGACTAGTAGGAAAATACTCATAACACCAGAACTGTTGAAAAGAGTAAGAAGAGGTGTTAGAAGAAAGCGATGAGAAAATTTAGGCGAAATTATCAGGATTAATCTAAGGTGATGGGCACTCACATTCAAGATGGGACAAAACCCACACAGAACCTTAATCTAAAGACGAGTCACTCGAGTGATACTGTTGAATAGGCAATCCATTGCGCAACTTCCCCAGTCATAAAAACCCATCAGGTCAAGATCATTGAAAGATGCCAGGTAGCCCGATTTGACATAGTCGTGGGAAGAATTGATGAAGGTATACCCAGAAAAATAAATAAGAAAACCTCTAGTAACTTCAATGACTTTAGGGTCATCTCTCGAAGCGTCATCAGCAAGTTCCGTCCCAGGAGTCCAGATACTTGATCTCAAGTCGGGAAGGCTGAATGACCAATTCTTTGGGAAAATGTTCCCACAACGTGGCCCAAACATCTGCCAGACATTTTCCTCGATCATGTTAAAACCTAAAGGCATAGGAGCTCCAACCCCCACACGGATTCCAGTAATCATGTAGAAATCCCAAGGAGTGATGGTCAACTCACAGTGTGGAAGATGAAATGAATTAGTGTAACCCCACCATCGCTCCGCCACAATTATGGCATTATCACGATCCTGGTGGGACCTCAAATATTCTATGAAGGCGAACTAATAGACTCGGCGTACAATGTCACGAACACCTATGCATTTTCTCAACACAGTCCACCACTCCATTATACCATTGGTCGTTCCACGGACGCGTGCCCAAGAATAATCCTGCAAAAGCACGCGATAAGGAAGAATCCCAGTAAGAATTACCAGAAGACAGACTCGAAGAACATGAAAAGTGGAAACTTCAACTCAAAAAGCTTATCGGATTATTACGGATCTTTGCCGAAACGTGGTTTTCAACATCATCCAAAACCCCAACCCTCCATCTTCTACGCACCGGCGGCAAAGGAGGAAGAGCAGAGAAAATGTCAGAAGGCTGCCCAGATGTCATCTTGAAAGAGAAAATAATAAAAACAAATGAAAGAAGAACCCTATGGGTAAAGAATAGTATTCTCCCCCAATCTTATAAAAAAGAGAAGTAATTCCTTCTTCAGGAAGCTTGGAATAGAAAAAAGACCCTTTCAAAAAAGGGGTTATTCCGCGAAGGAAAAACAATAATACCAAGTCAAGGCACGACACACCGATCAATTATGATCTCAAGAAAAGAATCTGCAACAGAACGCGCAGTGCAAGGCCCGATGCCTCCTAGATGAAAGAAATCGACAAGCTTAACCAGGGAAAACCTGGCTAGTGTCATAAATTTCTGCATCAACAATTGAATCACCATTCATCAACAACAAACAGAGCGCGAAATCGGATCCACGGCTTTGTTCGCCAACCGCGAGCGATTACTCTCAAAGAGGGGCAACTGTTGACACCCCAATTTTTTACCTTCCACAGAAAAATATCATTCTTATACTTTGAAGCCGGATACAAGAGAAATTCTTTATAGAGTCATTTAGGATTTTTATATCCTTTAAATCAATCCCACAAATATTACCCAATCACCCATTTCACTACTTAATTTCCATATCCCAAATCAAGCCCACTAAATACAACCCAACTATCCATTTCACAACCCAACTATCCATTTCACTACCCATGAACCCATTTCCATAACCCATGTGAAGAATTAAAGAATAAAAATTTTGAAGAGAAAAAAATAAAAAATAAAAAGGAAGTTTTCATCACCACCGACACCTTTTATCCTTCCGACCAACAAAAGCATTTTCTCATTCTCTCACACTCCCCATTCAACCCCATTACCCAAAAAAGCAAAAATTATCCTTCTCAAATCCCACTAAAAACCACTCTTTTTACAAAAATAAAATAAACCTCTCTCATCCCACCATCCATCAAACAATTTTAAACACATCTAAGGTATATTGGTCAAATTAATTCTCGTGTGTAAATCAAAAATATGGGTATAGAGTGGATTCCCCCTCTCACATTCTGATTGCCCATGTCAATTCCTGCATAATTTATTTTTAATGGTATATTTTGTAGTATAATCTAATTAATCCATATTATGGGAAGATCTAAATATGAGCATAGAGCGGTTTACCCTCTCTTATTATGACCCTGCACGCGAATAATATGTAAATAATCTATTAAATTACCCGTTAAGTTGAACGTTATCGGTTATTACCTCAAAAATTCAATAAGCCTTCAATCGGTATTCCGTGACAGTTTCCAAATTTATATCACCATCCAAGGATATCTAGAATAAATTTGAACTCCTTACATCGATAAATTACAACTTTAGATTTGGCCTTTTAGTATTCTTAACATGCTAGGAATTTATCTAGGTCCCAGGTACATTTGAATAATTATGAGTTGTTCTGCTGGCTATATATATTAGTCCAAGAGTCACAAGTGTGTATAGAACATTTTTAAAGAAAAGTTGTAAATATTATTCTCATTTAATCATGAAGTATAGGCCAATCATATGATTGGGCGACTGATGGGTGCCTAACACCTTCCCATCTCGTACTAGAATCTCCTTACCCTGAATTCTTTGATAGCAGACCATGAACATGTAATTCATAACTAGAATTTGTTTTCCCGAAAGAATTCAAACTAGTTAAAAAAAGGGTCCTGACTCTCCTTAGTCAGGTGGCGACTTCAACCTCTTCTTCTCTTTGTAGAGTTAGCTCTCTTATTAACGAACTAGTAAGAAGTTACCTCTGTCCGACTTGTGCGACAAATATCCACGAACGGATGAGCACATAGACTTCACCCCCATAATAATTAGGGATCGGAAAAGCCCGTCTCTCGACCCGTGGCATAATAATTATGAGGTATGTGTACCCATTCGCATACGGGCGAACCCAAACTAAGTCCGGCCACTTAGGTATGCGTACCCGTTCGCATACTTGAGTAGGTTATGTTCTAAAATCGGTTTGTTCATGAACTAATACATTTATATAATAAGGAATGCAATCTTTTGCAAACTGTGGCTATAATGTTCATGAATTGATTCGAGTGAATCAAAATCGACCTTGCTTCAATTGTGTCTTGTATACTTCTATGTGAATATAAAAATTGAACAACTCTAGAACTAGTTTCATTTGAGTCATTTGAACTAGTTGTGATTGAGATGAACAAGGTTGATATGAAAGTGTTCATATGGCTAACTTCGATTAACTATTGTTGACCAACAAGGTGTACACGTTTAGGTACGGTTACTAATATCTATATGAAGTCACTTGTCATTTGTGTGTAACAAGCTAAGTTCAATCTAATGGTTGAAAGATATTATTTTGAGTCTAATCAGGTTTTCATCTAACGGTGAATATTGAATGCTTTGTTACCAAGGTAACATTGATTGCAAACCCTGATTTGAAGACTATATAAGGGAGAACTCTAGCAGCTGGGAAACCTAATCCCCACACCTCGTGTGTGATACTAGTTTCGACTAGAGTCAATTCTCCTTTAACCTAGGTTTTTCTAAGACCATTATATGTTAACGACTTAAAGACTTCATTGGGATTGTGAAGCCAGACCCAACTATTTTCTCTGTAGTTGCGTGTTCTGATCTTGCTGTTTTCTATCATGATTGAGTACTATCTTCTCTAAGACTTGCTCGAGATTTAATCTCCGATGGGCAAGATAAAAAGTAGTTACAAACATCTTCGTCTCATCGTTTGTGATTCCACAATATCTTGTTTCGCTACCATACGTTTAAGATTATTGTGAGGTGATTGATTTTACGAGGCTGTTCTTCGAGAATATAAGTCCGGTGTATCAATTGGTTCCTCTTCACCTTGATTTATCAAAAGACGGAACAAAACTCATAGGTATCTCTGTGGGAGAAAGATTTATCTATTCAATATACTTTTCTGTGTGAGACAAATTGGTTTATCAAGTCTTCGACTTTGGGTCGTAGCAAATCTTAGTTTTGGGTGAGATCATCTAAGGGAATCAAGTGCGTAGAGTCCCGTTGGGATTCAGAGGCGTAAGTAACGAGACTGTACCTTAATCAGTGTGAGATTGGTTAGGGCTCAACTACATTCCAGTCCGAAGTTAACTTGGAGTAGGCTAGTGTCTGTAGCGGCTTAATACAGCGTGGTGTTCAAATCTGGACTAGGTCCCGGGGGTTTTCTGCATTTGCGGTTTTCTCGTTATCAAAATTTCTAGTGTCTGTGTTATTTCTTTTCCGCATTATATTTTCTGTATAATTGAAATATCACAGGTTGTGCGTAGTTCAATCAATTAGATAATCCAACCTTTGGTTGTTGATATAAATTGATTGACACTTGAACATTGGTCTTTGGTACCGTTCAAGTTGTTTCACATAATAATCAGGCTCGCAGATTTCTATATTTTTTATTTGCTTATTACATTGTGAAACAGAGATACAACTCTTGGATATATTTCCATTGGTTGAGTCTGACTGTCTAGGTGATTCTCTTGGAATTATATTGGAGTTTGTCCATACAGATTGTCTAAACGAAATATTGGGTGAGGTTGTTAGACCCCCGTTTTTTTTATTGGTATCAGAGAAGGAAAACACGTTTAATACCTCATAAGTCTATGTTTGTAGCGATCTAACTCTATGGACAGAAGTGTTATCTCTGTAAACGTACCACCAGTCTTCAATGGCTCAAATTACTTATGGTGAAAAATTGCTATGCGTTCCTTTCTTCAAGCACGTGATTTTCAATCATGGGTTTATGTTGTTAATGGCTATATATGATCCTTCAATGGTTACAGTAGACGGTGTCTCTATTGCAAACAATATTGGAAGATATGAACCTAACGATATTCTCGCTGCAAAGCAAAATTCTGACGGTTTAAATGCTATCATTCATGCCATTACCCCAGATCTTCAACACCATATGACTACGTGCACTCGGTCTAAAGATGTGTGGGATATGTTTTTAAGGGAATACCTCTGAAAAGGAAGCTAGGCTTCAAAACCTAAATTATGATTGGGAAAACCTTCATATGTCTGAAGAAGAATCATTTGATGAGTTTAATCACAAAGTGTCTGAAATTGTTAATGCATCTTTTGCGTTGGGTAAGACTATTCCTGAAAAGGACATTGTGATAAAAATTCTCATATCGTTGCCAGCCAAATACAATTCTAAGAAACATGCCATCATTGAAGGAAATAACCTTAATACTTTATCCAGAAATACTATTGTTGGGAAGCTAAAGATCTTTGATCATGAGCATACATCCAAATCTGAAAAGGATATTTCTTTTAAAGCACAAAAGGACACAAAATTGCTTGACAAGAGTAAATGTGTTGGAAACTCTGTGGATGATCATATTGAGACTGATTCATCTGATTAAGGGTCACGGACTCTCTAGTTTTTTCAAGTACAAGCATAAAGTAAGATATGTCAACAAACTTCAACGAAGAGCAAATCGATTAGCAAACAAGCTTAAACTTGTTCAAAAGTCGTTTGAGGTATGTAAACTCAAATCCTCTCCAAAGAAGTTAATTTCTAAAAAAAAAGTTAGACCACTACAGAAAAGAACATGGTCTAAATATTCTGTGAAAGAGGATTTTAGGAACTATTTCCAAAAAATTCTTGGTGGACAGATTATCGTTCACCCCAACACAACTTAATTGTGTTGGCTGTGCATCTTGTCTCAAGTGCCTGATTCCAAAGAGACAAGAATTAAGCGACCTCAGGTTTTAAGAAAAAGAAAAAGTTTTTTATTTCTTTTTGTTTGTTTTGTTTGGGTTTCGGATTGATCTTTTCATATCCTAGATTGGTATTGAAAAGAGGTTTCCTTGTTTGTTCAATAAAAAAAGGAGTAAAATCGACAATTCTGCCTTCTTTAGGGTTGTGAGTTGTGCGTACGTGAATCTTTTTACCTTGTATAAAGGTTCCGTAACCCTACATTCCTTTTTCCTTTCTTGAAAAACTTTTTTTATCATAAGTTTGCTTGTAGAGCTTGCTTTGTGAATTTCTCTCAAAAACTCATATTTGAATGGAGACTCCAAGCATTATGACTTCTGATGGAAAAGAGGTTAATATGATTGTTAAGACATCAATCACGAAGGAAAAGATATATCTCCGTTACCCTCTTCCTTGAAAATAAAAAGGAGGAATGTGAGGAAACCAAGGGTTGTCCCTTCAAATCTTCATAAGTTTTCTGGTGTTCTTGAAGAGTTGAAGGAAACAAGAAAGGAGATACAGCAAATAAAGGCTATTGTTTTTTGGACTCTTGAAATTCAGAAGGCCCTGGTTCGGCATCAGTCAAGAAGGTTTGTTGGAATTGACTCCTTTCTTCATGAACCTTATGTTCCAATGGCTATTGAAGACAAGGAGTTCGGGGACGATAAAGAATTTTTCAAAGGTCTTAATGTATAGGAAACTTCTTATGAGAATTTATTCTTTTGTTTTAAGAAGGATAATTAGGGTTTGGAATAACAATTATTGTGAGTACACATAGCTATTGCCAACGATTTTCATCTTGCAATGTTTTTAGATTTGTTTATTTAAATTCTAAAGTTTATCTGGAAGATGATTTTGCAGTATTAATCTTTATTGGTTTTATATATTGCAAAAATTATTATGCGACATGAGTGTTTGCGTCCGTGAACTGTGATTGTCCCATATATGTAAAAAGTTAAGTCTATTATATGTCTTTATGAAAATATTGATGGAAAATAGAATGAACTTTTGATAACAAAGATTAAGTCAATGATATCATTATGCAAATATTGATGAAAATAGAATGAATCTTTGAATATTCCGCAGTATTGATCTTTCCCTGATCCACTTCTATGTGAAAGTACTGTGCGGCTCCGTAAGTTCTCTTATGTGGGCATTTCCGATTAAATTAATCATGGTTCTCTTGTGGTTAATTTAATTGAGTTTTCTGGATACAAATTCATGTTTCATGTAATTTGTTAATGTCCAAAGAAATCCTTCTTTTCTTGTAAAAGTAAGGTCGCTCTTGTTGTTCTCTCGGGAATGACATTTTATGGGGGAGAGTTCTTAATTTAACTTGTGCTTAATTGCCAAATCTTTGTGGAGAGTGCGGCTGTGGAATATTGTAGGAGTTTTCTTGTATCTTTATAAACTCCTTGATGAATACACTAAGTTTCGACTATGTGAAATCATCGAAACAAAGTTGATATGTTCTCTTTTAGTTATGAAGTATCTCTATGAGAATTTCATTATGATCCCACTAGTTTTCGTACCTTTGCCAATTTATATTGACAAAAAGAGGGAGAATTATTAGTAGTTCACACTACATACATATGGTTTACGGATCATTATGTAAGGGGGAGTGGTTTTCATTGTGAGATGGAATTATTGACTAAGGGGGAGTGATACATATCACCGTAGTATTATTGTCAAAGTTGTGATACAATTGAACTTTGATGTTGTATAATAATACTATGACACTGTATAACAATGATTGGGAGATACTATTTTCTCATTATTATAGCTACGGATCTTAAAAAACTATGATGCTGAGTTGAACACGTTCAAAATCACTGGAGTACTTGGAAGTGACGAAGATTTCGAGTAATGTTGAAGAACCAAGGAAATCAAGCATTTGGATGAGAAGCTACAAAGTTTATTTATTTTGTAATCCGTATGTATTAATAGTATTGTCACTAAAATTGACAAAGGGGGAGATTGTTATAGCACTGCTCGTTCGAACTCACAAGCGATGCTATCTCAAGCTTGTTTGTCAAGTTTAGTATCCAAAACTATAAGTCTTAATTTCTAGTCTACTTATAGCTAAGTCTCGGATTAGGATAGAAAGTGTAGTTAAGCATTAGACTTTACGACGTTCATCAATTGAAGACGAGGAACTACTAAGGGGAGCTTGTGGATCTTCATCAACAAAAGGTATGTGGAGACTTGAACTCATCTATCACTCAAAAGTCTATCTACTCTATATCCTATTTGAGATAAAAGTCGTATAGCTATATAGACTTCGATTATACACATTTGATATTTCGAGCTAAGTTTAACTCGCTTACATATTTCTCGAAATATGTGTTGGTAAGATTTCTCTTTAACCAAGTTCATCTTATATTCTTGACGAAAGTCAAAAGATGATCATGTGAAAATCGCCTGGTAACATCTTACATGATTTGTGTGAGACAGTCATTTGATGTAGACTCGGAATGTTTCGTATTGATCTATCGATCACTTGAAAATTACTTTGAAGCTAATAGTTTGTGTGAGACAACTATTGTCGTCTAAGAATGTTTCAATGATTGAACTGGGAGTTTAGAACAATTAACCATGATTGGATATAGCACAATATGCGTACTTGTATGCTAACTGGTTCAAGTTATTCCAAGTCCGGGAACCATAGTATGCATACCCGTTTGTGTACTGGTTGGTGATAGACGCATTTATGTGTCTATTTTCATCTCTTTTGTGTATAGTGTTAGTACCCATTTTTGTACTAATTTTGGTATTTTATCCCTTTGTAGGTGTTTTTGGAAAAATGGGATTTTGCGGCGAAATTGGCTCGAAAAGTGGTTTTTGCGCTCATGGGAGAAAATTACTAAGGGGCACCCAGATTACTAAGGGGTATCCACTTGCTATTCGCACCCCTGGTCCGGATAAGGGGAGGTCATCCCCTTCATTTGAACTCGAGTTTTGGCGGGAAAACCAAATTACACCTGCGCAACTCTCTGGCGAGACTTTGGGTGAGATTTTCTCGGTGATTTCTTAGCTTTTGGGTCTGCATGAAGTTGTGGGATTAAAACAGAGACGGTAGATGAGTTCTTAACGTGAGAAAAGCAAGTTTCCATTTTTATTTTTCTCAAAACAGGAAAAAAATATTACGGTGAAGTTTGGTTCTATATTTGGATAGGAGAAGATATTCTCATATGTTTTTGCTACCAAGCTTGAAGAGATATCAATTAGAGAAGTTTTGAGTTGAAAAAGGAAGAAGAATACGCGTGAAGATTAAATAGGAAAGAAAAAATACCGTATCGTGCTGTGGAGGAAAAAAAAGATTTTTCGGACGGATTTAGAGAGCCTGTGGTGTATATATAGGGTGGTGAGAGTCCAAAGAAGGAGGATGAACACTTTGGGGGAAGTTTAAATCCTTAGAGAAGCGGAAAAAATAAACTGGAGGAGAACGCGTTCTGCTGCTGCCGGAGAAGACGAAGAAGAACATAAGACGCACATGCAACAGTCGCAAGGGCAGACTTATTTCAATGACAATAAACGCCTATCGTTCCTGTCTGCAGTGACCGAAACCCTTTAGCAACGATTCAGTCTCCTGTTTTAGACTTTCAGCGACTACAGTGTATTCTTTTCTCCCTTTTAATCCATTTTTGAGCCATAAACATGTATTTTGAGAACATAATTATTATGAGGAGCTAAACCCCTTAGCCGAGGCGACGGAGGAAGCCATTGTTCCATGAAAAGTGGTATTTCTATTTTAATTATTTTTGCAATTTCTTATAAAATTATTTGCTTTGATTGATAATTGATTGAATGATTTTTCTTAAACAATTGTGATTTCTTTTGATAGATTATGCTTAGACTTATGTTTTTGATATTCTATGCTTTCGAAATACATTTGTTATTCCAAAAATCTAGTTTTGCAAAATATTAGAATCACTTTAAACGTAAAAAATTGCATGAATATTAATTAGATTAAATCACATAAAATTGGTTAATGGTGGAATCCAGAGTCTCGGTGTTTTTATATTTTTGATACAACTTTATTTAATTGTTGAGTTTAATTTGAGTCAAAAAAATCCTTCACAAGTTCGAGCAACGAATCTTTTTACCACTACAACTACAAAACACATCAGTTGGTTAGTTGAAAGTCCGGGAACTTAGTATGCATACCCGTATGCGTACTGGCATAAGTTCAAGTCCGGAAATCAACTGAGTTTGGAGGTATGTGTACCCGTTCGCATACTGGCAAACCCAAACTAAGTCTGGCCACTTAGGTATGCATACCCGTCCGCATACTTGAGTAGGTTATGTTCTAAACTCGGTTTGTTCATGAACTAATACATTTATATAATAATGAATGCAATCTTTTGCAAACCGTGGCTATAATGTTCATAAATTGATTCGAGTGAATCAAAATCGATTTTGCTTCAATTGTGTCTTGTATACTTGTATGAGAATATAAACAATTGAACAACTCTAGAACTAGTTTCATTTGAGTCATTTGAACTAACTATGATTGAGATAAAAAAGGTTGATATGAAAGTGTTCATATGGCTAACTTCGGTTAACTATTGTTGAGCCAACAAGGTGTACACGTTTAGGTACGGTTACTCATATCAAAATGAAGTCACTTTTCATTTGTGTGTAACAAGCTAAGTTCGATCTAACGGTTGAAAGATATTAGCTTGAGTTTAATCAGGTTTTCATCTAACGGTGAATATTAATGCTTTGTTACCAAGGTAACATTGATTGAAAACCCTTATTTGAAGACTATATAAGGGAAAACTCTAGCAACTGGGAAACCTAATCCCCACACCTCCTGTGTGATACTAGTTGCGACTAGAGTCGATTCTCCTTTAACCTAGGTTTTTCTAAGACCATTATAGGTTTACGACTTAAAGACTTCATTGGGATTGTGAAGCAGACCCAACTATTTTCTTTGTAGTTGCGTGTTCTGATCTTGTTGTTTTCTATCGTTATTGAGTATTATCTTCTCTGAGATTTGCTCGAGATTTAATCTCCGATAGGCAAGATAAAAAGTAGTCACAAACATCTTCGTCTCATCATTTGTGATTCCACAATATCTTGTTTCGCTACCATACGTTTAATATTATTGTGAGGTGATTTATATTACTAGGTTGTTATTCGGGAATATAAGTCCGGTGTATCAATTGGTTCCTGTTCACCTTGATTTATCAAAAGACGGAACAAAACTCATAGGTATTTCTGTGGGAGACAGATTTATCTATTCAATAGACTTTTCTGTGTGAGACAGATTAGTTTATCAAGTTTTAGACTTTGGGTTGTAGCAAATCTTAGTTGTGGGTGAGATCATCTAAGGATATCAAGTGCGTAGAGTCCCGTTGGGATTCAGAGGCGTAAGTAACGAG